>CM038797.1:39358022-39514783 GCA_021764765.1 Vicia sativa | reverse complement strand
GATCATGGGAGTTCTTCCCAAACAGTTCCTTTCCATGGATCGCTTTAATTTCAAGCTGCATTTTGAGGAGCTGTTCCTGGAGATTCTCCATCGGACCACGAGGATTCGTGTTATCGCTTGGACTATGGTGAGCTTCTTCGTCTGCAGTAGTGTGAACTACAGAAGCTGAGTTCGCCATGATTGGTTGAGAAATCGTCATAGTGACTTGCGGAAAAGTTACTCCATGCTGTGGAGTAAGTGTTGAGTTCTGCAAAGTAGGTACTTCAATCGTGGTTGTTTGTACCTGAGAAGTCGGTTGACGAAATCCGATGCGAAATTGAAAGGCATGCCCATGGATAACCGGCATCTTGAAGGGTGAACTCTTTGGCAGTTGAAGCGGAGTAGTAGTGACTTACAATCGCCGCTTGATTTTATTGCTTTCGATGTTGCTTGCGACTTTCTTGGCTGCCAATGAATTGACCAAAGTGACTCTATCACATGTCGGTGAAGCTGACTTTGTAGGATTTTGTATCCAAATGTGCGGATAGCAAGAGTACGCCACCGACTTTTATTTTATCAATTAAGGGAAGGTAAAAGTAGAAAAAAGACCTTCGTTAGATTACGAGTTCGGAGAATGGTTATGAAAAGGAAAGGTATTAGCACCCTTTCCATCCGTAGTTATCTCGGGCTCTTAGTTGCTCTAGATCACTTTTAAAAATTGCTTTACGTGTGTTTGAAAAGAATGTTTTGAAAGAGGCATTTCGCTTTGACTTTGTAATGACTCATGTAGGAGTGTATACAAAGTGTTAGGAAATGTTTTGTTTTGAAAAGAATTTGAACTTTGAAAAAGTGTGTGGTGTGAAAAGTGTTTGATAGAGCAAGCAACTAAAAGACTTTATTACCCACTCGAATTGGTGGTTTTACTTCTCGTTCCTTTAGAATAGCGCTAGCCGTACCATTAGTTAGTAGGTAGCTCCATTCGTTGGATGTAAGCGGGACATTCGAAGGGACATCGGATGGTCATAGAAGGCAAGTTGTAGGAAGTATCCTAGCACGTTCGAAGGACTATCATCATTTTCGTAAACAACAATCGAGGTCAAGATCATGTATTCGGAGGCGACATCGTGGGTCTTATGATCTTTGTATCGAAGGGACTATGATGATTTGTTTGGAAGGCAGCGGTGCTAGAATACCTCTACGTTCGAGGACATGACCATTTTGAATCGAAGGCAACGAGAGAATTACCCTTAAGTGCGTGTGTGAAAGAAGTGTGTTGAATTCAGAATATATTATCTTGAAGATTAGTGTGAGCTATGTCCATTGTTATCTTGCCATACACGCCTAATTACTAGCAATTGATAAGAGTGCGGAAAGTAAAATGCGGAATGTAAAGCGGGAATGTAAAGGTGCGGAAAGATAAATCCTACGCTATTACAAGGCTTTGGGGCAGATACATAATTTAAAATGCGGAAAATAAAGTCCTAAATTAAACTATTACATCCCATATGCAATTACATTATTGAAAAAATAAAATGATAAAATGATAAAGAAAAGCGTCAGAATCGGACAACTTTGTGAAAGAATAAGAGA
Organism: Vicia sativa; assembly: GCA_021764765.1. Classification (NCBI taxonomy): domain Eukaryota; kingdom Viridiplantae; phylum Streptophyta; class Magnoliopsida; order Fabales; family Fabaceae; genus Vicia; species Vicia sativa. Next base: position 39,513,214 of record CM038797.1, on the reverse strand, counting down.
ATCGGAAAATATGATGAAATCGAAATAAGAAAATGTTAGAAAAAATGCAAGTTTTAATATGAGAAAATTAGTACATGCTGGAAATAAGATAAATAAATTAAAATAATTTTTTTGGGATTTTTTGGAAAAGATTTAATAATTAAAAACTAATTTATAATGATTTAAATGCAAAATTACAAATAAAATAAATATGCATGCAAAAATTATATTTTTAAATTTATTAAATTAAATAAAGATTTTCAGAATATAAATGTGAAAATAAAATATTTTTTGGTAATTTTTTAAATGCAGAAACAAAATGTGTAAAGAAATTAAAATAAATGGAAAATATTAAAAAATATGAAAACATGGAAAATAATGCAAGTTTTGGAAAAGAAACTCAAAACCGGTTTCAAGGAGGTTCGAACCCAGGTCATGAGAGAGCATCTTGGAACAGTGACAGCTTTTACCACTACGCCAACTTGCATGTTGTGTTATGAATTGAAGCGTGGGATCATGGGTGAACAGCGTATTTCTGGATGAGTCAATGCAGTCGGCATGGTGGGGTCCTCATTGGATGGATGAGCGAATCGAGAAAGCTTGAAAAGCCACTGCGCCCATGCGGTCGGGTCAGCGGCGGGCCCTAGCTCGATCGTCTTCTCCGGCGATGATCTTAAAACACGCAAAATCGTAATTTAAAGAAGAAGGACCTTGTCCCCTAAATCGAACCTCACAGAATCCATTAGTGACCTTAGTTTTGGCTAAAAGCAATTGTGTGAAGGTTCGAATCAAGCGATCTGAAACAACCTAACCATGGTGATTTGTGATTTCCACGTGAAACCTCACATGTAAGCGTCAAATACGTTCTAATGGACACCAATTCAAACAAACAAGCAAAAACAGTTAATGATGCATGGATTATGAAAATCAAAAATCAAACAAATACCAAATCGGACTTGATAGATATCGCGTTACAGGCGGTTGTAGGCTTGAGTAAGAGTATGGTTAGACTCACAGGAACCTCACAGGCAAGGCGGATGGCTAGATCGGGCTTGACAGTTTTAAAATTCAATTTTCAAGATTCTTGGAAAATTTTGCAAGAGTTTGGGTTTGTTTTTAGGTTAGGGTTTCGTCCTTGTGGCTGGCTGCATTGCTGAGTATTTATAGAGGAAAATTGGATGGCAAAAGGAGTGAAAAAAGATTGCTTATTGATTGTGCAAATATTTTCCAATAAAAACAAATCAAATTTTGAAGAAAATATGATTTTCTCATCAATGCCATGGCTTGCACGAATTTGGTAAATGGTGTGGGCTTTCTTGGACATTAAGAAAGATATAAATCCAACTTATTTGAAAAAGAAACTTAATTTTCATATTTTACATAATTTATTTTTGAATTAAATGTTATAAAATTCAAATATAAACCATGAAAATAGAAAATCACCAATGCCAAGCTTTTATGGGTCAAAAATAACATCATGAACAAGTTTGGATCAAAAGATTATAGGCCCATTTGGAAAATTTTGCATTTTGACCAAAATGTCCTTTTGTGCAATTGCCCAACTTCTGAATGGTGTATCTTGCTCAATTTCCCACATTTTTTAGTGTTCTTGGACTTTTTGGAAATCTCTAAGAGTCCTCTAAACAATGTCTTTGGTTTCATCTCAATTGGAGTTACCATGCTCAATATATCTTCAAATCATAAAGTTGACTTTTTGTTGACTTTGAAAATGACCTGTAATGTTTTGAGCTATACCTCTCAAATGAAGCATTTTTTGGACATTCTTGTGAGACATGAAGTTGTAGAGAATTGAATTTCCTTCAAAATGAGCTTTGGTGGGAAAATTTACGAGAAAGTATGAGAAAGTTATGATCGGTCAAAGTTGATTGACTTTTCACCTAGAAACCCTAATTTAGAAAGTTTGACTTTTGAGCAAATCTTGAGTTTTCTTGATGAATCATGATCAACCCTTGATCAAATGATGAATGTAACTTCAAAATGAGGATGTTGACCAAAAATCGGAAGTTTTGTTGTATGTTGACCACGTTGACTTTTTGTCCAATACACCGATTTTCGACCATCGAGCAATTGCACGAAACTTGACTTGTGAAGCTTGAAACTTGACATGGAGAATCTTTGAAGCATATGAGGAGGCATGAAGACCATTGGAGATGTTGGAAATCCATCTTGACTTGAGAGATACCAAACCCTAGTTTGGGTTGATTGTCTAGGAGAGAGTTTGTCGATCGACTCTTGAGGAATCCTTGAGTAAGGATGTATGAAATCTCTTGAGAAGATGGAGGGCAAATTTTGGGGTATGACAGCTGCCCTGTTCAATCTTCTTGTCTTGGAGGTTAGATTGACATGCTTGTCTTTCGTGACTGAAGGTAGAAGATGATTGAACACTCAATACACACAATTTGCACTCGTATTGGTGACAGCGGGAATGGGCTTATAGATGCCATTTGGAGAAGTTGGAGACTTATTTGGGGAATGAGTCGTCGCTAGACTCGAGGTTGTTAATAGGAGAGCTGCGGAGATGGGCTTAAGATGCCATCTAGAAAGGTCGATCTTTGGGGTGAGTCGTATGTTAGACTCTGTAGAGCGTTCTGGAGCGGAGAGAGATGGGCTTAAGATGCCACCCGAAGGGAGTTGTACGTTAGACTTCGTGTTCACTTTGAATGAGGTTATTGGTTTGTATTGATTTTTAACCATATATGCAGCATTCTGAAAGTGAAGAAATGTTGACAAGTAGTTGGAGATGGGCTTAAGATGCCATCGAAGGCAATGAGTCGTCGCTAGACTACTGTAGTTCTTTATTGATAATAGGGAATCAGAATAAATCTTCGTGCTGATTACTCTGAGGGGAATAGCAGTTGGAAAGAATGTGGATAACTTCCCTGTTGTGCATCGGGTGTTTGATCCATTGCCTGTTATCGGAGGATAACGAGAGGTGGTCTTTCGGATAGTTTTCCCGTCGGTTCGGGGCTTAATCTGGACCCGATCGTGGAGGACAACCAAGGGTGGTCTTTCAGATAGTTTTCCCGTCGATTCGGGGCTTAATCCTGGACCAGTCGTCGGAGGACAACCAAGGGTGGTCTTCGGATAGTTTTCCGTCGATTGGGGCTTAATCACGGACTGTTTGCGTCGAAGTAGTATTACTGTTTTGGAGAAAACAAGATAAACTTTGATAGAATATTCGTTAGTTTTATGCAAAGTATGATGCATGACAGTGTATATGAATGACATATGCATGAATTATGACTTTATGAGAAATGTATGGATGATAGATGTTGTGATATTTCAAAACATATCCATCTTGAAGAAATCGGATATTACATTTGAAGATTCGACTTACGCTTGGGGAATTGTGTGGGTGAGAAACCCGCTTTTGAAGGAGAAGAAAGATATCCTGGATTCCTCCGATGCACTATCGACCAAGTCTTGGGCCTAGATATTGTTGAGGAAGGTAGAGATTTGAGACTCGTTGTTGGAGATCTCATAGACCTATTGAGGAGAATGCGGGAGGCGATCATTGGGGACCTTGTAGGTAGATCTGTTGAGGAAATTTAGCGCTCTGGGGATTACAGTGTAGATCTCATTGGAGAGCATTTGATGGTTCTTGAGAGCCGGGCTAGAAGAGTCAGGTGCATTGTAATCTCTGGTGGAATAAAAGGTGTATGTTTCCTCCGATGCACTATCGACCAAGTCTTGTGTAATACTCTTTGGGAGAAGGGAGGATTGAGAAATATCCATTTGGGATGAAGTGTTCTGCTTGGAGGCCGATGCAACGTTGCTCGGTTGAGTGGAATCACTTTGTGGATTAACATATACTCCATTGGGGAAGGTGTGTTGTGGTGACACCTTTATGCTCTGCGGGGAACTATTTGGTGACTTTAAAATCGTCCCAATTCACGGAACACTGTAGTAAGTACCTTTGCATGTTCACTTTTCGTATGTTTGCAAAGATTCTTATTGTCAAATGCATATAATCATTCAAAGCAAGCGTTGGACTTATTGCAACGACAACAACAAAAATTGTAAAGAGAAAAACTGCGTTTATTTGAAAGGTGGCGTATGGCCAAGTAGTTTTATACACAAGAAAGGTAAAAGCTATGCGAAACAATCTCGTTAAGTTCCAACTATGCTAGTACTCATATATTTCGACTATCTCATCTCCTTGTTGTCGATGAAAGTGAGTGGTGATCTTCGCCATTTGAATCTTGAATCTTGATAGTAGTGCAGGCGGTGATCTGGAAGAAACATAGTAAATGCTTAAATCCTAACTTTTGCCTAGACGCCCTTTCGGGTTTTAGTCTACGGATACCCTTTTTGCCCAACCGCCTTTTCAGGTTTTCGACTTGCGGGTGTACATGTTTTGTATATATCCTTAATTTTGCCGAACCTTTTGGTTACCGAGATGCTCACCTAGGTTAAATCGACCTAGCGGGTCTCTTTATCGTAGTATTTTTGACTATATGCGTTCACGGTGTGTGAAATCTTCACCATCCATGGTGCTAAGTATCATAGCTCCACCGGAAAACACATCTTGACTACAAAGCGGTCCCTCATAGGTGGGAGTCCATTTGCCCACAGGATCACCTTGTGGAAGAATGATGCGCTTGACTACTAGATCATCGACTTGGTAGACTCGGTGCTTGACCTTCTTATTAAATGCTCTAATCATTCGTTTACGATAGATCATCCATGGCGGATGGACACGAGTCGTTCTCATCAATCAAATTAATCGGTCAAGCGAGTGCGGACCAATCGTCTTCGCCTAACTCTTCCTCTTGGAGGACTACGGTTGAGGTATCTGAACCTCGATGGGTAAGCGGCTTCCATACGTATACAAGAGAGAGGGGTTGCCCTGATGTTCGTGTTGAAGTCGATAACCATGAAGAGCAAATGGTAACATCTCATGCCAATCTTTGTAAGTCACAGTCATCTTATATAATCTTCTTAATGTTCTTGTTGGCGGCTTCCACTGCGCCATTCATCTTAGGCCGATAAGGAGAAGAATTGTGATGCTTGATCTTGAGCTGCGTGCGAGTTCGGTGATCATCTTGTTGTTGAGATTGGAACCGTTATACGTGATAATCCTTTCGAGTGCCATACCGGCGGATAAGATTATGCTTGATGAATCGAGCCACAACATTCTTGGTAACAGATGCATACGAGGCTACCCACTTGGTAAAAATCGATTGCTACAAGGATGAAGCGATGTCCATTGAAAGCCGTGGGCTTAATTTCTCCAATCATGTCAATGCCCCACATTGCAAAGGCCAAGGAGAAGTTAAAACATTGATTGGAGATGCGTGTACTTTCGGCATAATCGGCACTTGTGACAAGATCGAGCAGCGGTGACAATCATCTTCCATGGTGACCAATAGTAACTTTGTTCTCAAAATCTTCTTAGCCATGGTGTGTCCTTTGGTGGGTACCAATTCGCCGTGTAACTCTTCCATGATCGCATTCTTTTTTCGGTCTACACAGTGATAGCACAAGTCGTGGTTGCGCTTGTATAAGATGTCGTTCTTGAGAAAATTTGGATGCAAATCTTCTCATGAACTTCTTATCATTATGAGATGCCCTACGGGATATTCACGAGTCTCAAGATACCTCTTCACGTCATAGTACCAAGGTTTCTCTTACGTATCAAGCTCATAACAATCTGGTTAGTCGAACTTCTCAATGATGATCAGGGAGCCTCGTTGTCCCATCGACCTTAACATAGGCGACATAGTAGCTAATCGTGCATAGTGATTCTCTTCTCGTGGAATATGATTGAAAGTAATCTCTTCAAAGTAGGAATCAAACTCGAACATGCTCTCGTCTGAATGAGATTCGGATGCTTCGTATCCCTCGCCTTTTATCGGTGATCACTAAGTGAGTCTCCAACACTTGTAAGGACTTGATTCTTAAGTCAATAGCGACTTTAAGACCCATGATGCCGCTTCATATTCACCATGTTGTTAGTGCAAGCTGAAACATAATCTGGCGGTGAAAGGAGTATGTCCTTTGTAGGGGATGTAATGATGGCGCCAATGCCATTGCCAAGTGCGTTTGAGGCTCCATCAAAGACCATAGTCCATCGGGATCCTTGTTCGGGTCCTTCGTCAGGGCACAGTTCTTCTGTCGGTGACTAGTAAAACATCTTCATGCGGAAATTGACTGCATAGGCGATAGTCATCTACGGCTTGATGAGCCAAATGATCGGCTACCACACTTCCTTTGATCGCTTTAAAGAAGTGTCTTGGATGTCATATTCGGTCAAGATCATTTGTCATCTTGCTATTCTTCGGAGAGTGGTTTCTCAAATATGTATTTATCGGATCCATCTTGAAATCAACAAGGTAGTGTGAGTCAACATATCTTGTCTTAGTCGTGACAGCCAAGCCAAGCGTTGCAAGTTTTCTCGGTGTGAGTATCTTGTTTCACGATCGGTAAACTTTTGCTAAGGTAGTATATTGCATGCTCTTTCGACCGGACTCGTCATGTTGCCCCAACACACCCCATTGAGTTCTCTAACAACATCAAGTACATGATAAGAGGTCTTCCGGCGGCATCGAATAGGAGGATTACATAGGTACTCCTTGATTTTGTCAAAGCGATCGGCAATCGTCGTTCCATTCCACTACTTGATCTTTCTTTAGTAACTTGAAGATTGGCTCACAAGTAGCGATTAGGTGTGCAATGAATCGGCGATGTAGTTTAATCGGCCGAAACCTCGACTTCCTTCTCGATCGGGGCTGGCATCTCTTGAATAGCTTTAACCTTGGCGGGATCAACTTCAATACCTCTTCCATGACTACAAACCCTAGGAGTTTTCGGATCGACTCCAAAGGTGCACTTGTTGGGATTAAGTCTCGATCGTACTTCTTTAATCACATCGAAGTTTACGCAAATGATCAAGATGTTCTTCTTGATGCGTGATCGAGCTATCATGTAAATCGGCGTAGACCTCTATCTCGTGATGAATCATGTCATGAAACAAAGTCACCATAGCGCGGCGATAAGTGGCGCTGCGTTCTTCGATCCGAGCAGCATAACCTTGTAGCGAGAAGTGCCCCAGTGTAAGTAGTCTTCTCCATGTCTTGGAGCCATTTAATCGATTATGGAGAAACCATCCATGAAGGAGAAAACCTTATCTTGGCGGTGTTGTCAACTAGAACATCAATATGAGGAAGTGGAAATCATCTTTCGGACTCGCTTTGTTCGGATCTCGTAATCCCACAACATTCGTACCTTGCCATCCTTCTTAGATGCGGGTACCACATTAGCAACCAGGGGATAAGAGGTGACTAAGAAACCAGCGTTGAGCGCTTCATAACCGGCTTTGATTTTCTCGACATCTCGGGACGCATCTGACAGACCTACATTTCCTTTGGGAGAAAACCTTCTTTTCGGCAATCGGTGTACCACAATATCAATGTCTAAACCGGCATGTCTTCGTATGACCAAGCAAAAACCTCAATATAGTCTCGTAGCATCTGAACCAATCTTTCTTTAACACGTTCTCAAGACCGCTCTATCTTGATCTCTTTTACATCTTCGTCGGCACCCAATTCACAAACTCAACTTGCTCTTCATGTGGTGTATAACTCGCTCTTCTTCTTTGTGCGATCGGCAAGTTCTCTGGCACTTCACAATCTTCCTCACTTTCGTCTTGACTTGGTAGATCGGATTATCGAAGTCATATTTAGCACTACATATTTGTATGAGATTGAGTGATTACGCGGTGTATCACGTGGGTGTGTAAGAAACACATAGCTTTTGAAGGGGTGATAAAGTAAAGAAAGAAAACAAACAATTGAATGCAAAGTCCAACAATTTATTGAATGAAAATCGCAATCAACGGATAATAACCCTTGCAAGCGAGCCATGATGCCCGGGCAAGGCACTAGGCTTTCAAAGTTTATTGTTCAAAACATAAAGAAATCGAAAAGCAAAACAAAACAAGAGCAATTACTCACGCTAAAGGAGATTGGTATAGCGTCTTGATCTTCCAATTCTTGAGCCCATGATCGGAGTTGGGAAGATCCACTTGCGATGTCGAACGTTGTCGTCGTCTTCTATAGCATGGATTCCACTCGGTGATGCGGAAAGGAAGTTGGCGGCACGTTCGTGGCGTATCATCTTCGACCCTTGATGGTGAAGCCTAAACCGGTCTTGTCAAATTTGAAAGGAAGATCGGGGCTGACCCCAAATAGAACTACCTTCTTGACAGATTTGAGCATCTTTCGGTGAGGCCATCCTAGGCGGAATTTAGCATCTTCGGTAGTGGAGAGTCAGCAGGCATGACTACGGAATTGTTTCAAAAGCTTGCGAAGTCTCGAAGAATTCACCCTCCATCTCGAGATAGCGGAATGATTGTAGATGGTGACCATATATTCTTCTTCACCACATCTTGTAACAACCTTCCCTTTCACGGGTACTTGATTTCGATGCAAGGTAGAGGTATGACGCCCCATGTATCCAAGGGCGTCCAAGTAGGCAAGAAGGCTGGACGGATGTCCATGACAAAGAAAGTAGAATCAAAAGTGGAACCGACTTTATGATGAGCTCTCAAGCGTTCGCTTAGAACCATCAAAAGCTCTCACGATTATGTCCTTTGGTCTCGAACCAACCCTTGACATCAAGTCGATCAAAAGCGATCTTGGAAGGATATTCAAAGCACGGTATCCACCAAGACATGAGACAGTGTAGTGCCCTTGCATTCAAGAGATGTGCAAGGCTTTGTTATGTTTCTTTCCGAAGTCAAATCGACATCGAGAAGCCTAGGCCGTTGTTGGCGGCAGGCTAGCAATACAAACTTGAATTGATCGGTGGTAGTGTCTTGCGGCACATGAGCATTCTTGAAACTTCACCAAGGCATTAGCATGAGCCTCGAGCACAAGAGCGAGCAAGCATGGATATCTTGGGCGGTCATCCCAAGCTGTTCCACAACATTGTAATCACTCTTCTTGATGATCTTGAATTTCCTCCATTTCTTGTTTGGAGGTGTCTTGATAACTTCCTTTGGTATACGGTTGAGCGGGATGAGCCAGATTCTTTCCTCTAGCTGGGGATATTGGTGGAGTAGAGGAATCAGTTGAGTCGCGATGTCTTTTGGAGGAGAGATCTCGGAGAGAATACCCTTCGGTTACGGTCACTTCTTGGATCCGGTGATGTTGTCGATGTCGGGAATAGAAACTTGATGATAAGATCTTCAATAGTCGGAGGGTCTTGCTTGATGCCATGATAGTAAACATCGACTCCATAATTCCAAGGGATAGCCTTGTCGGAGGAATATGGAGCAGGTCTTGGAGAAGTGATAATGAGAGGTGCCACTCTAGGCATAGGGTCGAGAAATCCTTATTGTGTTAACATCGGCATAATCTTACGGAAATCGTCACCCCATCCGGTCGCCTTAACATCTTCAATAGGAATCTTGTAACTATCGAGGACGATGTACTTCACCATGTAATCATATTTTCCACTTGGCTGCCCCAGGTATCCCACAGGGTAGTGCAGTTTCGTTCGCATTGTCGATCTTTAACTTAGACATTTCTTCACACAACTTACGCACGGTGGTTTGAAATAGTATCTCACGGTTATCCATCATGCCTGAACACGTCTTCTCAACCAAGCACAACCATCGGTGCGGATGGGCACGCGACAATTCTCTGGGCATCTGGATTGACAGGCTTGCAACAAATTCTTCTTAACGATCATCGGAGGAATGGTCAAGTCATCTATGTTGAAAACATAAGTATCGTCCTGTGACATTGGAACTCTTGTCATGGTTAGGCATAGGCGCATTGATCACATTGGTCTCAGCGGGAGGATCAAATTCAATGCAGCTTCAATCATATCTTGAATCTTGTTCTTGAGCCCAACAATTGTCGATTATCGTGCCACAGGGCTGTTGGAATGGTAAGCACACTTAGCATTAGGATTGTACCGGAGAGGAAGTGTTGACATTACGAGGAGGATCCCTCAAGGTTATCACTCTGCGTTCAACATGTGTTGCAAGGCTTGCGACAAAGGCATGTTGATCTTAAATGCTGTCTTCGTGGCGCGTTACGTTCTGCGTTGTCTCGTGAGGTTGTCTTGATGTAGGATTGGAGATCTGGCCCCCACATTGAGCACGGTCGGTCTTGGCTCGGCTTTTCGACCATACATTAGCTTCTTTCTTAGCACCAAAGATCTCTTGGCGGCATTTGAAGATGACTCTACATGGATCTTCCCACTCTTGATACCGACTTCAATGCGCTCGCTTTGTCAATATCACTCGGTGAATCCGGATGAAGAATTTCAATTAGATGATTGAAGAATGGGCTGTCGGTGTTCCCATAAACATATCAACCAACTCCCTATTGGACAAGGGTGGTTGAACTACACTGCTAGATCTCTCCACTTGAGCATACTCCTTGAACTTCTCGTCACGACCCATAGACATGCTTTGTAGTTGCATGCGAGTGGGTGTCAATTGACATTGTACTCATCATGCATAGAAAGCATCGGCTAAGTCACTCCAAGTACGGATACGGTCATTCTCTGTGATAGTACCATTCCAGCGTGTTCGGACAAACTCTCTTGAAAATAGTGCATCCACAACTTTACATCATCGGTGTGGGGATTGATCTTACGGACATAGGACTTCAAATGCGACTTAGGGCAAGAGATGCCATCATATTTGGCAAAGCGGAACTTTGAACTTGGGAGGAATCACAACACCGGGAACAAGACTCGGATCATCAAAGTTCAGCCGGACATTTCAAGTTTTCCACGCATTGAGACGGTCTTCAAGTTGCTTGTACTTGTCATCTTCATCAGTGTTGGCTATAATCAGTGGTCCTCTCCTCCTTTCTTTGGCTCACTTGCTCACCTTCATCACCTTTGTACTCCCTCGGTATGGACACTTCCTTGAGAGAGCTCAATCTGGTGACCACCTTAGGACCCCCTTTGAAGCGTCTACCCATGTTGAGGACCAACAACCTTCTTCTTCTTGTTGATGAGCTTCTTGGATCTTCTTGGCCTTGGACCAAGTTGGTGAACATCTGCTGGCCCAGCATTACGAGCACAGAGATCTTTGTGATCTGTTCAAGAGCCATTTACGCTAAAATAAATAGCGAGCAAATGAGAAAACCAATCTCAATGTACACGATGCAATGTTATGCTATGTTATCGATGTTTATCACGAATGCAATGCAATGTTTTCAAGGACCTTAGAGATTTAAATTTGTTAAACAAGCAATGAACAAACATTTATTAGTACTTCTTTTATTATTCTTTTTCTTTTTAAGTACAAGAGATAGTTCAAAAAATAAAAAAACATAAACATCCTAAAGCTCTAAGTCTCCCATGGCGCTTTCCTCTTGGTGCCGATGTAGCGTTGATGTTTCGCTCCTCGTGAAGTAGCTTGGTCAACTCTAGAACTTTCTTCTCACTTGCATAGCATTGAGCTTCAAAGGTATCCCTCTCTTCTTTAAGTGAATCCGGGATCTCTTCAAGTCTTCAAATCAAAGGCATGTCGGGATGGAGAACGGCATAGGGTACGTCACCTATAGCAGGTTCCATAATTCTTGGTAAAGCAGTGAATGGCATCATGAGGTTTTGAGCTCGAGCTCGCACCCATTTGAGGTAAGGTTCCCAAGGAATGGAGTTGGTGCCCCAAAGTCTTGGTATCGATCTTCTTTACCATGCCCCAGCGTGTATGAACCTTAAATCGGTAATGCGAGATCGTGATTGTAGTCGAACACAATATCTTGGAGAAGCATATCATGTGGACCATCTCTTGAGCAAAACCAAACTGACGTAGAGCTAGAGAAGGGTTGTAAGTAATACCTCCCTTATACCAAGTAGTGGTACATTAGGAATTCTCCTGGCGCTCGATGAATGTGAAGTCCTTTTGAGAGAAAGATTCCAACGGATATCGAATGAGAGAGTGACATCAATCTTTGAGACCATCTCAACCTTTGTTCATTCTTCAAAGCGATGGAGGAAGGTGCGAAATAAACCACCTTGAAAGTAACGGTATACAACACATGAGAGTTCCTTGTCGCTTAGTAATGCAGTGTGGAGAGAATGTAGGATATCTCAAGTAAAGTAGGCCTTTGGATTGCGGGTGAAACAACTTGATGGCATTGACATCTATGAATTGATCGAGTTAGGAATAGAACCAAACCATAAATTAGCAAGGCCACAATGTTCTCAAATGCATGGAAACTCATAACTTTGAGGAATTCTCGGGCTTTCTTGATTAGAAACTTGGAAAGTAAACCCTTAACTCCACTTCTAGTTTCCCAATTGGCTTCGATATCTGAGCGCTTAAGGTGTAAAGGCGGATGCAATGTCTTGAACTTAGGACCTTTTCAACCGGTGAATGGCATTTGGTCAAGAATAGGTATCCCAGTAGCTTAGAAACTCTTCTAAGGTAGGAACCAAGCGATAATCTGGAAATGTAAAGCAATGGTGTTTGGATCAAGAAGCTGGAATAGGACATACATCATATCTTCTTCAAAACCGGAGATAACCAAATCAAGTAGATAACCATGTCTTTTGATGGCCGAGCACGGTCGGGAATTTACGAAACCAATTCTTTGAGTTGAGAAGGGATACCCATGAAGTTGATTCGGATAGTCTTTCTAGAAGCCATAATCCTACAAAGCGAGCAAAGATAAATCCCTAGGTCCTTGAAATAGTTAGAAATGATATGCAATGCGGATGATGTCATGATGTCATGTTTAGCACACACAACAATTCACACAATGAGCCTAGGTTTAAGGCTTGCATGAGGTATAGGTGATTACCCTACCAAAAGTTTGAGTTGGTTCATCTGTCCTATAATAATGTAAGGGTTCTAGGAATCTCATATCACAGATCTTTCTCATAGGCGCTTATTTCAATACGACGCCAAGTGGTCGATCGAAAATGTCCCAAAGTCTAATCTCAATAGGCGTAGCATCGGTATCAACCAACCTCGGTCTACACCAAGCCCATCACTACCTTCTAATGGCCAAGATGGGTCAATTAAGGTTCTAAAAGTTTAGTTAGCGCTTGATGACACCACGAAGCCAAATACTATCTTCAACTTAGGAATGAAGAGTATCGGGACAACCAAAGTGTCACGCTAACGTAGCCATCATGTTGACCGTTTAGTTATCGTCTAGCGGTCGCGATGATCTAATGCCACTTACCTAAAAGGAAACCGGATCCGGTGTAGGATCCCCAACAATATAATACCCAAGCAACCCTTAAAGATAAAGCATACAAGTCAAACAAAAGCGATAAATGTTATCTAGAAATCCTAAGGCAATTCTCTCTTTTAGGTGTATTTCCCAGTAGTCGCCGATTACATGTCGGTGAAGCCCGACTTTGTAGGATTTTGTATCAAATATGCGGATAGCAAGAGTCGCCACCGACTTTTATTTTATCAATTAAGGGAAGGTAAAAGTAACGAGAAAAAGACCTTCGTTAGATTACGAGTTCGGGAGAATGGTTATGAAAAGGAAGGTATTAGCACCCTTTCCATCCGTAGTTATCTACGGGCTCTTAGTTGCTCTAGATCACTTTTAAAAATTGCTTTACATGTGTTTGAAAAAAATGTTTTGAAAAGGCATTTCGCTTTGACTTTGTAATGACTCATGTAGGAGTGTATACAAAGTGTTGGAAATGTTTTGTTTTGAAAAGAATTTGAACTTTGAAAAAAGTGTGTGGTGTGAAAAGTGTTTGATAGAGCAAGCAACTAAAAGACTTATTTACCCACTCGAAATTGGTCGTTTTGTACTTCTACGTTCCTTTAGAATAGCTAGTACCATTAGTTAGTAGGTAGCTCCATTCATTGGATGTAAGGGGACATTCGAAGGGACATCGGATGGTCATAGAAGGCAACTTGTAGGAAGTATCCTAGCACATTCGAAGGACTATCATCATTTTCGTAGGCAACAATCGAGGTCAAGATCATGTATTCGGAGGCGACATCGTGGGTCTTATGATCTTTGTATCGAAGGGACTATGATGATTTGTTTGGAAGGCAGCGGTGCTAGAATACGTTCGAGGACATGACATTTTGAATCGAAGGCAGAGAAATTACCCTAAAGGTGCGTGTGTGAAAGAAGTGTGTTGAATTGAGAATATATTATCTTGAAGATTAGTGTGAGCTATGTCCATTATTATCTTTCCATACCGCCTAATTACTAGCAATTGATAAGGTGCGGAAAGTAAAATGCGGAATAAAGCGGAATGTAAAGGTGCGGAAAGATAAATCCTACGCTATTACAAGGCTTTAGGCGGATACATAATTTAAAATCGGAAAATAAAGTCCTAAATTAAACTATTACATCCCATATGCAATTACATTATTGAAAAAATAAAATGATAAAATGATAAAGAAAGCGTCAGAATCGAACAACTTGAAAGAATAAGAGAATCGGAAAATATGATGAAATCGAAATAAGAAAATGTTAGAAAAATGCAAGTTTTAATATGAGAAAATTAGTACATGCTGGAAATAAGATAAATAAATTAAAATAATTTTTTTGGGATTTTTTGGAAAAGATTTAATAATTAAAAACTAATTTATAATGATTTAAATGCAAAATTACAAATAAAATAAATATGCATGCAAAATTATATTTTAAATTTATTAAATTAAATAAAGATTTTCAGAATATAAATGTGAAAATAAAATATTTTTTGGTAATTTTTTAAATGCAGAAACAAAATGTGTAAAGAAATTAAAATAAATGGAAAATATTAAAAAATATGAAAACATGGAAAATAATGCAAGTTTTGGAAAAGAAACTCAAAACCGGTTTCAAGGAGGTTCGAACCCAAGTCATGAGAGAGCATCTTGGAACAGTGACAGCTTTTACCACTACGCCAGCTTGCATGTTGTGTTATGAATTGAAAGCGTGGGATCATGGGTGAACACGCGTCGCTGTCTGGATGAGTCAATGCAGTCGGCATGGTGGGGTCCTCATTGGATGGATGAGCGATCGAGCTTGAAAAACCACATGCGCCATGCGGTCGGCCGTCAGCGGCGAAGCCCAGCTCGGTCGTCTTCTCCGTGACGATGATCTTAAAACACGCAAAATCGTAATTTAAAGAAAGAAGGACCTTGTCCCCTAAACCGAACCTCCGAATCCATTGGTGACCTTAGTTTTGGCTAAAAGCTGTGTGAAGGTTCGAATCAAGCGATCCGAAACAACCTAACCATGGTGGTTTGTGATTTCCACGTGAAACCTCACATGTAAGCGTCAAATCGTTCTAATGGACACCACAATTCAAACAAACAAGCAAAAGCGGTTAATGATGCATGGATTATGAAAATCGAAAATCAAACAAATACCAAATCGGAGCTTGATAGATATCGCGTTACGGGTTGTAGGCTTGAGTAAGTATGGTTCGACTCACAGGAACCTCTGGGCAAATGGATGGCTAGATCGAGCTGACAGCTGGTTTTAAAATTCGAATTTTCAAGATTCTTGGAAAATTTTGCAAGAGTTTGGGTTTGTTTTAGGTTAGGGTTTAGATCCTTGTGGTGTGCATTCTTTGTATTTATAGAGGAAAATTGGATGGCAAAAGGTGAAAAAAGATTACTTATTGATTGTGCAAATATTTTCCAATAAAAACAAATCAAATTTTGAAGAAAATATGATTTTCTCATCAATGCCATGGCTTGCACGAATTTGGTAAATGGTGTGGGCTTTCTTGGACATTAAGAAAGATATAAATCAACTTATTTGAAAAAAACTTAATTTTCATATTTTACATAATTTATTTTTGAATTAAATATTATAAAATTCAAATATAAACCATGAAAATAGAAAATCACCAATGCCAAGCTTTTATGGGTCAAAAATAACATCATGAACAAGTTTGGATCAAAAGATTATAGGCCCATTTGGAAAATTTTGCATTTTGACCAAAATGTCCTTTTGTGCAATTGTCCAAAATTGCCCAACTTGAATAGTGTATCTTGCTCAATTTCCCACATTTTGAGTGTTCTTGGACTTTTTGAAAGCTCTAAGAGTCCTCTAAACAATGTCTTTAGTTTCATCTCAATTGGAGTTACCATGCTCAATATATCTTCAAATCAAAAGTTGACTTTTGTTGACTTTGAAAATGACACAGTAATGTTTTGAGCTATACCTCTCAAATGAAGCATTTTTGGACATTCTTGTGAGACATGAAGTTGTAGAAATTGAATTTCCTTCAAAATAAGATTTGGTGGGAAAATTTACGAGAAAGTATGAAAAGTTATGATCAGTCAAAGTTGGTTGACTTTTCACCTAGAAACCCTAATTTAGAAAGTTTGACTTTTGAGCAAATCTTGAGTTTTCTTGATGAATCATGATCAACCCTTGATCAAATGATGAATGTAACTTCAAAATGAGGATGTTGACCAAAAATCGAAGTTTTGGTATGTTGACCACAGTTGACTTTTGTCCAATACACGATTTTCAACCATCGAGCAATTGCACGAGGAAACTTGACTTGTGAAGCTTGAAACTTGACATGGAGAATCTTTGAAGCATATGAGGAGGCATGAAGACCATTGGAGATGTTGGAAATCCATCTTGACTTGAGAGATACAAACCCTAGTTTGGGTTGATTGTCTAGGAGAGAGTTTGTCGATCGACTCTTGAGGAATCCTTGAGTAGGGATGTATGAAATCTCTTGAGAAGATGGAGGCAAATTTTGGGGTATGACATATCCACCTCTTCTTGCAGTGTTGTCCTTTGCTTTGACTCAACATTTTCTTGCTCAAATCCTTCCATTATTTTCCTTCTTTTGAGCGTGTATTGTATGTTCGAGTTGGCGTGGCGCGGTGAGAAACTCTAAGATGCGACGACTTGGCCATCTTTCCTTTGGAAAGAATTCCAAAGATCGGACTCTAGACAATAGACTCAATATGCAAAGTATGATGCATGATTATAAATGCAAAGAAAGAATTTCAAAGAATTTCGCTAAAGAGAATTTACGGAAAATATTTGGATGGAAAACACATATTTTATTAATTATTGAAAGAAGATTACAACAATTCTGTTTTTGAGCATTGCTCACACAAATGATAAAATAAATGATAAAAATTACAATCTAAATTAATTAAAAGTCTTCGTCGGATGAAGATCCAAAGGCTTGATGTAGTTTCAACTTCAGGATTTCCTTTCCATAGTGAGCTTTTAGTTCAGCTTTCTCGGCTTTTAGCTTGCTAATGACTTTCTTCCACTCGTCAGGAGCAGGATTGCTGGTTGTCATTTCCTCAAGCTTTCTCTTCCTTTCTTTGATGTATCTCTTGATCGCGTTATCTTTTTGGCGAATCTTCTCATCTTTCTCCATGAGCCATTCATCCTAGAAGTAAAGCGTCTTTTCATGAGCTTTGACCTGCTTCTTGAGCTTCTCATTCTCGAGGTCAGTCTTAAGGAACTTGTTTTCCAAAGCTTCTTTCTCAAGCCTCATCTTGGCCAAAGCTTCTTGGTATTCTCCCATAGTCTCGACGGGAAAAATTGTTGGTTTGGAAGCGGTTGAGAACATGGGCTCCTCATAAGCATAAGGCATTCGGAATTCCTTTGCTCTTTTCTTTACCCAAAAAGTGTAGATTTCCATGGCTACACAATTCCTTGCTTTGCCTTTTCCTTCCTTGGATGTGAAGCCAAGCTCGATCATTCTAGCTTTCAAACCTTGGAGTCCTCCCTTCATGATAAAATAACTCTCCTTTGTAAAACCAAGGGTTTACTAGAGTTTGCGTACAAGTTGACGTCTCGCCAAGAATGGGTTGTAGTTGATTCCTCCTTTTGTACCAATGAGAGGCGTTAGCAAATTCTCCACAGCTCTCAATGATTTCCATCTCATGCATCGAGGTATACCAATGGATATAAATCGTTTGTAAGAGACATGAGTCTTGAGACCAATGCCAATCGTCTTTGTTTCGCGGAAGATAGGAGATTTAGGCAGGTGTGAGACAATCCATTTGAAGAATGAAGTACATGACACACGATAGTTCCATCTCCTTGACGATTCCTATGATGAATGGAGAAATCGTGTCACCAAGCAAAGTGGGAGCAGGATTTCCAATCAGAAAGATCCTTATGGCGTTGATATCAACGAAACTTGGGACATTGAAACAACACCAATCCATAGATGAGCAAAGCTAAAATAGCTTCATAGGCTACCATACTACGGCAGAATTTAAGAGCCTTCTCCATTAGGAACTTTGAAGTCAGTCCTAAGAGTTTTCCTTTGGTAGTTAGGTTTTGTCTATCTCGATTTCTTTAAGTGAGTCATTGTTGCAATGGTGGTGACTTAGGAATGGCTTCCAAACCATTGAAAGGCACTTTGTAAATCTTGAGATACCTAGGATGTGCGTACTCTTCCAAAGTAGGCATCAACGATAGTCGGGGAATGTGAAACATGATGCGGTCGTAAAAGCGAACGAAAGTTTTGAGAAGTCCTTCATCAACGTTAGTGTTCGGAATAGTTAAAAGTTCCATAGCATTTTAAAATCCGAAGGATCTTCTACCAAGGATGCCAACTCTTTCAACTTTCCTACATCGAAATTCTAAAGCGTATCTCTTGGTGAATCTTCCTCTAACGTCCATCACTTTAACCTAAAATATTTACAAGAAAAATCTCTAAATTCTTTGGAAATGGGAAGAAAGCGAAGTTTTTGAATGAATGCATGAATGCTACAAACATAGTTAGTAGTTACACACACGATCAAGCGTTGAAGTCACGAGCATGAGGCCAACAATAAGAATCAAACGTGGTTATGTTCTAAGGGCTTATTCATCGTGAAGCGGGTTCTCGATAATCTGAGCTCAACGCTTCTCTTTGAAATATTATCGGTTGTTGAATACTCGAAGTCCAATAATATTTTCAAGAAAAACTACTTTGATCGTAGTCTCGCATGACAATTATTCTAGGCTTACGCTGAACAATTTATACACTACATCCTAAATGGCGGGATGGGTTATGTGTTCTCTGACCACTCGACCATAAGTTCTCTTGAAAGCAAAATGTCTTCAAATACTTGCTAAACACAAATACTCCCAAGACAACCTCCACGAGAGAGGATCTCAAATTAACTCCGTAAATCTGAGACTTCTCACAAGTTAATAGGACTATACCCCACCTAGATCTTAAAATGTTTCTTAAATCCGGGTTAGGATTTCTTTCCATCGAGATGAAATCGCGAAAACACACAATAAAGAAAAACAAACATATGCACATATGAAAGCTTAACCCTCTTTTATTTTTGAAAACAAAAAGCTTGGTGCTCTTGAGCAGTCACATTTTTTGAAAATCAAAATTTCAGTATTCCCAGTCGCCATTTTTCTGTTCGCGTTAAAAGTGGCCGAGAATCGAATCAATTGGTTCTCGCTCAAAGCGATTTACTCTTTTGATTTGTTTATAAAGATGCATGAGCATCAAGCTTTATTATTTTCAACACAAGAAATTATGATTATGAAAAAGGGAAAGGCATTAATACCCTCAATTGATTATGATATGCATTACGACTAAGCAAACTAGGCGTAGCGCATTAGGGAGATTCGGGTAAGGGGTTTGTTATATAAAGGGAATAGATGGAGCACCCTAAATATATATAGTTATCTATAGCTTTATATATGAATACGTTTGATATGTTTGTGTGTTTTAATTGCTATTTCTATGATTGGGAAAGTTTCTCCTTTAGATTTTAAGAAGGATAGATTATGTGGGATCCTAGTGTTTGTTATTATTGTGCTGCATAAAGATCATTGGATCTTACATACATATCCTAATGGGAATCGAGCATTTGTAGCTCGGATCTAAAGGGATCTATGGTTTGTTTGGTGCGAGGGAGAAAGAAATTTGCTCGGCAAGGATGAGACCTTGTGCCTACGTATTCTCAAACGGATGTTGAGAAAGTCAGAGCAATCGTAGTTCCCACTTATGGTAGTGGAAGCAACGGGATGTTAGTAAGAGACAAAGACAAATGTCATCTTAATGAAAAATGTATCTAATCTATTTTATCACATACATTTTAAAAAATTTGAATCTTTCATCGTAAGTTATAGGTGTTTTGCTTGAGTGTACAAGCGTTACCACTTACATGTTTAAGAGAGATGTTTGAAAAAGATGATTGAATCTTTTAATTGTAAGCATTGGGTGTTTTGCTTGAGTGTACAAGCGTTACCACTTACGATTAAGAGATGTTTTTTGTTTGAAAAGAGTTTGAAAAGTTTTTTTGATTGTGTGTGATGTGATAGATGAGATATTTCTTCCATAGAGATGATAGATGTCTAAATCTCAAGGAGAAATTGATTGGATTAGGGGATGCTTTTAAGAAGCCCGTGGGTCCTTGTATTGTAAGCCCAAGAGGAGGCATTCCGAGGGTCATCGAGGGTCATCGAGGGTCCTTGTATGAAGCTCAAGAGGAAGCTATAGGGTGTGGCTAGCTTTGGCTTTAAAAGGGATTTCACCGGGAAACCATCCTTTTAGGATTAAGAGCAATTTCACCGGGAAATCATACTCTCAGGGTTCTATCCTAGCGCGGGTGATTCTTTGTATTGGAAGCCCAATAGGAGGCTGTTAAGAGATTTCCTGGTCTCTTTCTTTGTATGATGCCCAAGAGAAGGCTAAACTCAATGAGGAGTTCTTTTGAGCGAAGCGAGGAGGCGACTCAGCAGTGTTGTCTTATATGAAGCCTAAGCGGAGGCTAAACTCAGATGAATGAGTTTTCTTATATGAAGCCTAAGAGGAGGCTGAACTCAGATGAAATGAGTTACCTTGTACAAAGCCCAAGATGAGGCTACTACTGTGGGGAACCTATTGGTTAGACTAGTTGTTATGTTATAACTAGATAGTTGTATAAACAAGTGTGTGTGTGTGTGTGTGTGTGATATGTATTCACAAGAGTTTATGAAGGAAATATAAATAGATGCATGTAAGGTTTATTTACAAGAGTTTATGAAGGAAATATAAACAAGTGTATGTGAAATGAACGTTTAAAACGAGCGTAACTGGATTATTTACAAGTTTGAATTGTGTACAAGGAAGTAAGTATGTACACGAACAAGTATTTATGTACGAGAAGTTGTGGATGTACATAGGATGGTTGGGACTTACACCATAAGGGTGGCCCATTGGTTTAAAAGTAATTTCACCGGGAATAATGCTCCTTTTAATACCAATGGTATTATATCTGAAACAAGCAGACGAAGTTTATACATACTTGAGTATTCTGATATCATATTATGTACAAATAAAATTAATATGTACATGAAAAGAATTTGATATGTACAAGAAAATAATTATGTACATAAAAGAATATTTTGGGACTTACACCTTAAGGAGGCCCATGATCGGTTAAAGTTCGAGAAAGCGAATTCGGTTTACCGTTTAAATCGGATCGATCATGGAAAAGAGATGTAAGTTTGATGAAAAGTTTTGAAAAATGGTTTTGAAAGTGTCTTTGAAAGATGAAATATACTTGTGAGAAGTTTGGAAAAGAATCGGGTTTTGAAAGTTTGAAAAAATCACCTTTAAAAGTGTTTTGAAAAGTATTCAAATGTATCGTATTCAGCTCGATAAAAATATAATCGGATGAAAGTTTTTTCTGAAAATTTTTGCACTATCAGAAAATAGACATATTAATTGACAAGTGTACAAAAAATCACCTCAAAATGAGGAGTTTTGATTGGGTTTTGAAAAAGTCAAAGTTTGCAAAAAATATGAAAAAATTACAAAGTTTGGTAAAAAAAATGGTCCCAAGGCTACTCGAACCCGGGACCTCAAGGCAAGGCAAGGTATAAATGACTTAAGAGTGGTGGCAACCGGCGGGTAACATACATCCGTGTATTGAAGTTAAACCAACTAATTATATTTTAAAATGGATATTTGAATTTGAAAAAAGCAGCGCGTGTTCATCTTCTTCCTCCAATCTTCAATCAATCCTCAAATCCTTATTTCTTGATGAAATTGAACGAAGTAAACATCAAACTTGATCGTTTTGAGCCCAGGAACATGATTGTGTTGTTTAATTTCATTTATTTTCAGTTTAACATGATTAAATTTCTCAAGAACACGAAGAACCCTAAAACTGAAAATCTAATGGAAATCGTGTATGGTTGATGAATTTGTCAATTGATTGAGGGTTATTGATCGTTGATAGTGCGAAACAAAATGGCCAAGTTTTTTTTGGAAGCAAAGAATCACAGAGTTTGAAGTTCGTGTTCTTACATTCAAGTGAGACCGAAAGCGCTTTAAGTGTTTCCAACTGATTTTATGATTCCTATAGCACCAACGACCTTCAGGATCATGTGTGAATGGTACGCATCATGAATTTGCTGGATCATTCTACCAAGTCGACACTGCAGCTTGCTCAAAGTGAAACTTGAATTAAGTGGTTAATGGAGTTGGATCAAAGATGATGGTTTGGATCATTCATATGAAGTATATTGATGATGTTTGGATGATCAAAACATAACTAGCTCGAGCCAAACTATAAGTTTGAAGTTTAAAGCGATTTGGCAAATTTGAAACATGAAATGCAAAATATGATTTTAACTTTGCTTGTGTTGATTTCAAGTTTCAAACAAGTTCTATATTAATATTAAAACATGTTAGACACCAAATTACTCATGTTTTTTTTGGTTTTCAAAAATGCAAAATCTCTCAATTTGAACTATGTTTCTTGAATTTTAAGAAAGAAGAAAGAAAGCATGATCTTGCATAGCTTTGGTGTGGTTTGAATTGGCCAACATGACCTCTATTTATAGGTCACGAGTTCTGAAAGATAAGGGAAAGAAAATGGCTTTGGTATTTACAAGTTGCCTTAGAGGGCAAGGAAGTCATTTTTGCATTAAATGCAAAAGGAAGCTTCCTTTTAACCATGGTTAATTTTTCAACTTGATCTTATCCCATCATAATTACTCTCCATCTGATTTTTTATCAGCTCTAACTCTCTTTGCAAGGTGGCATGGCTTCTAGAAGAAGAAACTCAAAAATGACCTATAATATTGAACTTTGTACTTGAAAATCAAGGATTTTGGAGCTCTATGTTTCAAAATCAAAAGTATAGCTAGACTCCATGGATTTGAGATTTCTTGGACATTTTGGAAAGCTTGTTTCAAGGGCTACAACTTTCATGTTTTGAGTTTTTTCCAATTCAAAGTGGAACTATGTGAAAAAATGCCATGAAGTTTGGAAAAAGTGTGAAATTTTAACATTTGAAAATTTTTCCAAGTGTTGAAAATTTTGACTTTTTGTTGAATTTTCCAAATTTCTTGATTTTTTATGATCATGATGGATCATTTGAAGTATTTTGATGATGGAAAAAGTTTTATCTTGAAAAAGTTGACCAAAAGTCAAAGTTTGACTTCTCAGTGCAGATGAAATTTCATCAGATGATTCAGAAATTGACTGATGAATTCTATGAACTTCTGTGATGTTTTAAATCTAGAAATTAGGTCAACATGTTGTATCTAAGATATGAAGATCAATCTCCAATCAAAAAAGTCATTCATTGATCAGAAAATCAGTGATTGCTCATCCTCGACAAAAACCCTAATTGGTCGATCCTCGATAGATCATGAGGAAAATTTTGATATCTGAAGATCAGAGGTTGATGGTTTGATCAAGATAGATCAAATGAAGTGAATGAAATTCAAACCCTAATTGGTTGCCTCTTGAATCAGATGAAAAATTGATGAAACCCTAATTTTGACCTGTAGAAGCTACACCCGATTAATTACATTACGGCTATTGGTGATGCAATGATGCAAATGTAAGGTGATATATTAGGTCAAAAATTGGGGTATGACACTCCCATACCAAGGGTGGTACATTAGGAATTCTCCACAACGCTCAATGAATGTGAAATCCTTTTGAGAGAAAAGACTCCACGGATATCCGAATGAGAGAGTGACATTAGTCTTTGAGACCACTTCAACCTTTGTTCGTTCTTCAAAGCGATGGAGGAAGGTGCAAAATAAACCACACGGAAAGTAACGGTATACAACACATGAGAGTTCCTTGTCTCTTAGTAGTACAGTGTGGAGAGAATGTAGGATGTCTCAAGTAATGTAGGATGTAAGCGCGACATTCGAAGGACATCGTATGGTCATAAAAGCAACTTGTAGGAAGTATCCTAGCACATTCGAAGGGACTATCATCATTTTCGTGGCGACAATCGAGTCAAGATTATGTATTCAAGGCGACATCGTGGGTCTATGATCTTTGTATCGAAGGACTATGATGATTTGTTTGAAGGCAGCGGTGCTAGAATACCTCTACGTTCGAGGACTTGACCATTTGAATTAAGTAAAGGCAACGAGAAGAATTACCCTAAGGGTGCATGTGTGAAGTGTGTTGATTTCGGTACTTTATCTTGGAGTTATAGGTGATCTATGTCCAATTTTATCTTGCCATACACGCCTAGTTACTAGCGTTTATAGGTGCGGAAATTAAATTGGAAAGTAAAGTGCGGAAAGATAAATCCTACGCTATTACAAGGCTTTGGGCGAGATACATAATTGAGAGTGGAAAATAAAAGTCCTAATTAAACCATTACATCCCATAGGCAATTACATAATTGGAAAAAAGCGATAAAATTGTAAGCGGTATAACACGTGAGCAGGATGAAAAATCGGAAAAGCGGAAGAAAATTGCATAAGAGGAAAATGTTAGTAAAAATAAGTATTTTGAATGAGAAAAGGTTTTTATGCAAGTAATGACATTAATATGATAAAATAATTTTTTGGGGATTTTTGGAGTAAATTTGATAATTAAAAATCAATTAAAAGCTATTTAAATGATAAATTAGCAATTAAATAAAATATGCATGCAAAAATAATAATTTTAATTTTAAAAATTAAATAAACATTTTTAATGATTATGCAAAAATAAATATTTTTGGTGTTTTTAAATGCATGATAAAAATATTGAAAGATAAATTAAAATGGATGAAAATATTAAAAGAAAATAAGAAAATATGAAAATAGTTAGTTTTGCAAAGGAAAAAAAATTGGTCTTGCCGAGTTGAACACGAGACCTTGAGGAGAATCTTCCCATTCGGCCTTAACCACTAGGCCATCTTGCACTTGGTGTTTGTGAAGTTGAAATCAAATGAATATAAGTGATAGCACGTGTCATGGATGTATTTCAAACACGATCGTCACGTGGACCCGATCATCACGAATGGGCGAATCGAGAGAGCCATCGCCACGCCAACCCTCGTCGGTCGGTCGGTCAACGGACCTAGCTCGATCGTCTTCTCCGACCATATCAATTTCAAAACCTGCAATCGTAGAATCAAAGCAAAGACCTATTCCCCTAATTCGACCTTACGAGTTCAATGGTGCCATTGGTTTCTCTTGAAAGTGCTTGTATAAGCCGGTTCGAACAAGCATTTCGGAATGCCCTAGCTATGGTGATTCGAGTTCTACGTCTAAGCTTGCATGTAATGCTTCATTCATGACCTAACAAACATCACGAATCCATACAAACACACAAAAACATTAACAATGCATGAATAATGAAATTGAATTTCAAAATATACCAAATTAGACAAAATTTGGTATCGAGTTTTGGGCGCTTAAGCGAGCAAGGATATGGATCGATTCCTGGGAACCTCAGGAACACAAAGGAAGGCTTGAATTGGATTGAAAATGGCTGGAACTTGAAACACGATTTTTGACAATTTGAGAAAATTTTGGCAAAATAAGGGTTGTGTATGGGGCTAGGGTTTCGTGTGGTGCTCTTGGCATCTTGCTTGGTATTTATAGAGTGAATTGTGAGGGCAAAGAGAGTGAAAAAAGATTGGATATTGAATGCAAAAAATTTCTCTTTCAAATCAAATTTCTTGAAAATTTGATTTTCCTTCCATGTGAGAGGCTAGCACGAATTTGGTATGTTTCATGGGCTATCTTGGACCTCAAGCTTGATAAAAATCCACTCCTCTTGAAAATATATCTTATTTTCATATTTTATTTAATTTAAATTTGAATTAAATGGTTTTAAATTCAAAAATACATCAATAAAATAAAATGTGGTCATGGCAAGGCATCAATAGGTCACAAATAATATTATGATCAAGTTTGGATCATAAAATTATAGGCCCATTTGGAAAAAATTGCATTTTGACAAATATCTCCTTTTGTGCAATTGTTCAAAAATGCCCAACTTCTGAATGGTGTATTTTGCTCAATTTTCCACGTTTTTGAGTGTTCTTGGACTTTTTAGAAATCTCTAAGTATCCTCTAACCAACCTCTTTGGTTTCATCTCAATTGGAGTTTCCCTGCTCAATAAATCTTCAAAACAAAATGTTGACTTTTTGTTGACTTTGAAAAGGACCTGTAATGTTTTGATCCATACCTTCCAAATGAAGCATCTTTTGAACATTCTTGTGAGACATGAAGTTGTAGAGAATTGAATTTCCTTCAAAACAAGAGGTGGTGGAAAAAATTCTGAGAAAGTATGAAGAAGTTATGCTCAGTCAAAGTTTGGTTGACTTTTCACTAGGAAACCCTAATTTGGAAAGTTTGACTTTTGAGCAAATCTTGAGTTTTCTTGATGAATCATGATCAACCCTTGATCAAATGATGAATGTGACTTCAAAATGAGGATGTTGACCAAAAATCAGAAAGTTTGACTGTATGTTGACCACAATTGACTTTTTGTCCAATACAACTGATTTTCAACCATCTGAGCAATTGTCTGAGGAAACTTGACTTGTGAGGCTTGAAACTTGACATGGAGAATCTTTGAAGCATATGAGGAGTCATGATGACCATTGGAGAGGTTGGAAGTTCATCTTGACCTGAGAATTGCCAAACCCTAGTTTGGGTTGATTGTCTAGGAGAGGGTTTGTCTGATCAACCCTTGAGAAATCCTTGAGTATGGATGTATGGAATGTCTTGAGAAGTTAGAGGACAAATTTTGGGGTATGACAGTGTGAAACTAATGAGAGATAAATGAGTTTTATGAAAAAGTAAAATAAGAATGGTATGAAGTTTGATTTGTTGTTTAATGATTTTCACAAAGACCTAAGATTGGTTTTGATGAAACATATCCACGTGTAGTGGATTCAATTAATTGTTTTGATATTTGATTAGTCTTGTAGCACATGAAGGGCTTAATATGAACATGATAGATGTCGTGACATCTTATTTATACGAATTACTTGATAGTGACATTTACATGAAACTTCCTAAAGAGTTTAATAAATTAGAGACACTAATTTTGGATCTGGAGAAAGCTACTCCATAAAATTGAACAAGTCTCTTTATGAGCCAAGTGGTATAATCGTCTTAGTTAATATTTGCTAAGAAAGAGATATACAAATCAATCCAAATCTCCTTGTTTTTTTATATCTAAAAAAGAATTCGAATGTGGATGAAATAAATATTATTGGAGCTCCCGAAGAGTTACCAAAAGCCATAAATTGTTTAAAAGAAATGGTTTGATGTGAAGGACTTGGAACATACAAAGTTCTTACAACGTGAAAATTTAGACAATAGAATTTGCGTACACCAAGAAGGTTATATAGAAAAAATGTTAAAACATTTATATATGGAAAAATCTCATATACAAAAATGTTAAAATGTTCATATGTGGACAAATCTCGTATATTGTCTACCTCTATGATGGTAGATAATTGAATGTGTAAGAGATCCTTTTAGACCTCGAGAAGGGGATGAAAAACTAATTGGTCCTGAAGTACCATATCTCAGTGTAATTCAAGCATTGGCCTATCTTGCTAATTATACATACCATGATGTATCAAATACTATTACATATTAACAAGATATAGTTCTTCGCCTACACGAAGACATTGGAACAAAGTCAAAATATACTTCATTATTTTGGGGGTAAATGGACATGAGCTTGTTTTATTCGTATCCAAATTATTTGTTTACTTATGTTGGTAACACTATTTCATGGAGACCTGTGAAACTAATCATGGCAAAAGACTTGTTGGTTGACTTATGGAAAAAGAAATACAACAACCATATATGAAGATAATATTGTATGCATTACTCAATTGAAAGATGATTACATTAAAGGAGATCGAAGAAAACATGTTTCTCCAAAGTTTTTTTCCACTTACGATCTTCAGAAAAGTGGTAATATAAGCTCCAAAAAATTTATTCATCTGGTAATCTTACCGACCTTTTAGTGCAAAATATTGGTCTTCATCATAGAAGAAATGATTGTTCAGCTGAGGGGGAGAATCAAATTCGTTCAGCTGAGGGGGAGAAATGAATTTTTCTAAAAAAGATATGTACTCTTTTTCCTTCACTAGATTTTTTACCATAAGGTTTTTTCTAGTAAGGTTTTAACGAGGCAGATCTTGAACAAACATCCAATGGGACTATTATGAATACTTGATTATTGTCTCCCAATAATTTTCTTTCTTATTTGTAATAATCTGTATTGAATAGTAACGAGGTAGCTCCCTCACATAAAATGTTGTACTCTTTTCCTTCACTAGAATTTTTCCCTTTGGGTTTTTCTAGTAAGGTTTTAACGAGGCATATCAACACAAACATCCAAGGAGGAGTGTTATGAATAATTAGATGATTTGTCTACCAATAAATTCATTCCTTATTTAAATCAATATGTATTTATTATATTGTTTGTATGATGTCCTATAAATAAGACTTATTTCATTGTATACGATCACACCGAATAGAGTGTCTGAATCATTCTATCTTTCTCTCTTCCATTTATTCTTTATTTCTCTGTATTTCATAACAATTATCATTTAATACATGTTTTAGTTAAGTTTTTTTCAAAATTAATTGAGTATTTAATACAAATTTTGATAATGATTTTAATTGGGCCTAAGCCCAACATTCTTTCTTAAAATTCTTTTCTATCCATGTGTTTGGTTATTTCTAGTTATTTGTGCATCAAATTGATATTTGAGCATCATTAATTATGCAACTCTTGCAAGTCTAAATTCACATATTTTGAGCTTGCAATTGATGTCTGCCAATATATTTTAGGCTTAAGATCTACATGGTACACATTGAAGCAACTCGTTTTTTCAAAGAATCATTTGAATGAATTTTCGAAAACAGTGAAATCGCCACCTAATTTTATTTGTTCTAAAAGAAGAACGGGGAAATATAGATAAAACCCGCGAAAGAAAAGGATAAGACGGTCTACGAAATTAAGAGATGCAGGTTCGAGAGTTGGTTATGCAAGGAGAAGGTATTAGCACCCCTCACATCCATCGTACTCGATGGTACCCATTTAGTTCAAAGTATGGTTGTGTGTTAGTGTGAAAATTTTACGATCTTCTAAGTTTAAAAAAAGAGAAAGAAAGGGAGAAGAAATGTTTTTATTATTTTGAGTTTGGCACGGTTTCAGAACCGTGTGCCTACGTATTCCCTCGTGCAATGGGAAAGTCAAAACTCCGTAGTTCCTCTAGAAAATTCTTGTTTGTTGATTGATTTTAAATGAAAAGACAAGTCGTTATTTTTAAAGGAGAAGACTCGCCTAACATCCACAAGGTGTGATAAAGAATAAAGGACTACGCACCAACATGAGGGAGGGTTTGAGAACACCTCTAGTACTCAAGTGGAGAAGTCGAAAACCTTGGGAATAGAGGAAGAAGCATCTCAATTATAAATGAATCATGTCTAATCTTGAAAAGGGTTTAAAGGTAAATGGTACTTGGAGCGCACAAAAGAAGTTTGAGTGAGTTGGAATTGATTTTAAATTGTGGATGACAAGTACCAAAACGTTGGGATATCCTCTAACGATTCAATACTCGAGATTGGTGATTGAGGTCAACCGATCATCTCTCATCCAAAATCTTTATTATGAAAAGAGTGAGGTGAAACAAAGTTCACTTTTATTAAGTGCATCGAATAAAGTATTTAATTCATTGGGTTACCCTCTAATGGCCTAAATACTTTACATTTTAATTAAATCGTCGGGTTATCCTCTAACAATTTAATTAAATACCATAGCATTATTTTATTTTTTTGTGTAGAAATTCATTTTTGAAAATAACTCGACGTTGGATCGAGGTTTGAGAAGAAGACTCGACGTTGGGTCGAGTTTTATTGAAAAGTGTTTTAAGTACTTGGTGAATGGAGAAAGAGAGGAGAAAAGGATCGAAATAATTGTAAATAACAAATAAAAATCGACAAAGCCCATACAAGGTGGCCAACCTAAGTATAAAACAATTAAATTACATGTGTACTAGCAAAGTGGGCTAGTCTACTATAACGACTAATTGGAACAATTAATCGAAATAGGCTCCCGTAAGAAGGCCGAGGATCAAGCGTACATGTGTGCATGTGTGGTCATCGCGACGCTTCGTAGCTTTGTCGACTTACGGGTTTAAAAATGATTTACAAATATTAGTTTAAAAATGATCTCTTTGGTTTTGTGTAAGTGACAGTCAAATAAAATAAAATAAATGTGCACTAGATAATTATTACAATAATTGTTTTTTGGGAGAGGGATACAAGAATTATAAATGGGGATTAAACGGTAAAATAAAATAGAAAGCGGTAAATTAATTACAACGCAACAAGGGATTGGGATACAATTTTTGAATGGGAATAAATTGAAATTAAAGAGAAGCAGTAAATTTAAAAGTATCGAACAAAAATTAAATCGTGAAACTTAGTTATTAATTAATTATCGTATTTTTATTTTCTTGATTAGAATAGATTATATGAACTAATTCTAAGAAATAAATATAATTCGAACTTATTATGAATGAATAGATAAAGTATAATAATAATAATAGTATGTATATAATATATATTTACAATACTAAGCATAAGAAATAAAAATAATATGTATAAATATATTTACAGTATAATAATAATAATATTATGTATAATTAAATTTACAGTATCAAATATAAAGATAAAAATACTAAGTATTATACATATATATATATTACTAAATATTAAAGAGTAACATAAATATAAATAACAGCATATAAAAAAAATGAATGTGTAGATGCAACAATGTAAGAACGTATGCTTGAACCATCCTCGGATATCTTCACAAGTAACAAAATACATTAGTAGCATAGTGTGGAATAAAAATAAAGAAATAGAATTGCGAATATAAATTAGAATATGGTTAGTAATAGAACCGGACAAAGTTAGTATTATGTACATGAATGAGATGAAGAATTAAACAAATGGTCATTCGAATATTTCAATACACAAATGAACTAAAATCAAAGAAAGTTCAAATTATAATAAAATCGAAACATGGAGAATTAATTACAACGAGTTAGTATTAAACAAGACAACACGGGCAGCCACTATATATACTTAATAATGCTCAAGAATTCATCCCAAAAGTGTTCAAAACAAATTAAAATGCAACGATAGAAACAAGCAGATGCCTCATAGTTTCTCGGTTAAATTCACGCAAATAAATGCGGTATCATTGTCAAACCATCATCGAAACTAAACAAATACATCTTTATTCACAAACTTCAATCGAAATAAAGATGAAAGAAATACAAAATTTTAATGGTTTCTCGGTTAGATTTCTATGAATAAGCGAAACAACATCACCTTCATTGAAAACATACAACTTTCAAATCGTAAACTTCAATTAAAATGAAAATAATGCAATATTGTGATATCCCTAATGGTTTCTCGGTTTGTATTAAGCGGATAAGCGCGTTATCGATATTAAACCATCATCAAAACCCAAAGCTACCTAGAGATCACTCATCACAAATTCCATTGAACATAAGCGAGAAATAACACAATAAATATCTCAATAGTTTCTCGGTTTGATTTTTACACGAATAGCGGTTAATCAATAAACCATCATCGAAACTATTCTTGAATATTATTCAAACAAAAAAAACTACAATCGAAATTAAAATGAAAACAAGAGGAAATCCTAATGGTTTCTCGGTTAGTTTCTACGCGAATAAACGCGGAAACTAAATCACCTTCATCGAAACTAAACACATATATACAAAGTTGACACGGTTGCATTTTAATTGAAAATAGCGGTAAAATGATGTTCGAAATCGCCTCAAAGGAAATAACAACAAAGCTGTCCGCATAGTTTCTTGGCCAATTTCTACGCATACAAAAATGCGGAAATAGAATTGCCTTCAACGAAACCATATAGCTTTCATAAACTTCAATTAAAAATGAAAATAACGCAATGTCGTGATATCCCTAATAGTTTCTCGGTTTGATTTTACACGAATAAGCGTGGCATCATCATCACCTTCATCGAAACTACACCATTATCACCATCCATATTTAACATGAATCGAAAGCGATATCAACCATATCACGAGGTTACGTCAAAACACTCTTTCAATTTAAAGAACCAAACAAGATAATGCGATCGAACCTTCACTTAGTTTCCATGATTTCTTTAACAAACAACAAATCAACAAATTTAATAGCGATTCTAATTCATTACTACAACACATTAACTTTGATAAATACAAACGCATAAAACAACTGTCAGATTTATTTAGGTTCAACAATACAGCTTCTAGCATTTAACAGAATGTATGTAACACATGAGCTTGTTCGACAGGAATCCAAAACAGAAAACGATGAATTGTTATTTCACAGGATTTATCAATGGAACTCTTAGAATATCAATCTAACTTAAACCTTGTTGAACCAAATTTCCAAAGTATACATTATATAAGGTAAATCGAAATTACCTAAACGGTTGCTGAGAGAGTGACAGCGTGAGAATGAGGGATCGGTGAAGCTGCAGGTGGAAGAAACAGAAGGTTTGTTTCTGTGAGAGTGAGAGACGGTGGGACTGGTGAGAGGAGTTTGGATGTGAGTGGACTGTGAGACAGAAACAGGGAGGTTGTAACGGCGGAAGTAGCGATAGTGAAGATGGAAGGTTGAACGGTGAAGGGGTGTGGCAGAGGCGGAGGAGAAGGGTCGACGGAGGGAGTGAACAGGGAGATGATGACGGGGCTGGAAACCGGTTTGAGAGGGTTTATGGTGGAGGAGGTTACGATGGGGTTTCGAAGTATGAGGTTGGCAGTGAGAGGAGATGAAGGCAGGGGTTCGGCGATGGCGATGGGAGTGTATAGCGGGCGAGGATGACAGTGAGCCGGTGAGAGATTGAGAAGCAGACGGTGGAGAAAGGATTGACGTGAGAAAGAGGAAAATGGTAGGGAGGTTTGTGTTTCGGTGGGTTGGAAGGGATTAAGAACAAGGGTGGAGGTCTGTTGGGAGAAACAGAAGCGGCTGAGGTGATGGAGAGAAATGGGGTGTCGCCGAGGAAACAGGGAGCGGACGGATGGGTGTGGAAGACACAAAGGGGTTTTTACTATGATGAAGATGAAGAAACCAATTTTTTTTTATAACTTTAGTTTTTTTTGACACTTTTTGTTTCAGTTTCCAATTTTGCTCTTTGTGGCCGCTGTGAGACGTTTCAATATTTTCAAAATGGCCTCTCCCTATCAGCAACGTAACAAACATATATATACAAAACAATTAGGTTTAGCAAAATTTCAATAATGCCTAAAATGCCCTCATGATTAAATGGGCCACAAAATTGGATTGGGTAAAAAATGACAAGCCCAAAAATATTTTTGTTTTGATTTTTTTTTAGATAAAAAACGGACACCTAAAATTGTCAAAAATTGTAAAAGTTCGAACAATAAATTATCCGAAAAAATAATATGAGCATATTAAAATAAATTA
The DNA here is from genome assembly GCA_021764765.1 of Vicia sativa. Lineage (NCBI taxonomy): Eukaryota > Viridiplantae > Streptophyta > Magnoliopsida > Fabales > Fabaceae > Vicia > Vicia sativa. Next base: position 39,479,566 of record CM038797.1, on the reverse strand, counting down.
CGGGTCTTATAAATTAAAGAAAAATTATTGAAATGGTTAAAGTTGAAATAAAATGATAATAAAGAATACCCGATTTTAAAATACTTACAGTTAAAAACGAGACTCAAAAATGTATCGAAAAATTAGGGAGAGCACATTTTCATGATCTACGTGACACGTAGATTCATAAAGCAGTGAGTAAAAGATAAAAACTTGAAATATTTTCTCCGCTAATTTTCGCACAGTATCGAATTGTTTGTAACAGTCTGTTTATAAAATCGAAATATCGATATCACCGACATATAAATAATTTAAAAATCAATGCAATAAACAGAGAGAGAGGTAAAAATGCATGAAGTAACATAACAGGTATTTTACAACTAAAAAACGATGCAAACATCAATTTAAACTAACTTTTGGTCAATTTAAATACGAAATTATCACGAATGCAATGTGTGAATGACTATTTTTTTATTTTAAATATAATGCGAGTAGAAAAATAGCAGGGTAAAATTTGGGGTGCAACACACATTAGCTGCAACCAAGCACAACATATTTAGAAGTAGTTTAAAGCCAAATTCGACAGTAAAAACAAAAAGCACAGGGAAACAAAAAGCACAGGGAAAGCATAACCAGTCCTAACTAACAATGAGAAAAAAACATTATTTTATAGTTCAAAGCATGTAGCAGGTCCGTTGGTGAAGTGGGAAAAAAACATTCTTATATAGTTCAGGTCCCGCATAGGTAATTATAGTTATATTTATGGTTTATATTAAGAGTGTCAATAAGGTGGGGCAGAGACGGGGAATACATTCTCATCTCAATTCCGCTCTTAAATCTATTTTCATCTGCATTTTGGGTCCCATTACGGTATTTTGTGTTTGTCTCATCTCCGTCCCGTGGATTCTCAAGGTTCATCAGAGACCTATGAATATGATTTTCTTTATTTATTATTTTAAATTAAATTAATAGTAAAAATTTCCAAAACTAACCACAACAAAATTTAGAAATTATTATTTTATGATAAATATTTATTTTAATAATATTTAATGTATAATATTTAGTGTCATAACCACCAAAATTTTAAATATAAAAGTTTAAAATAATCATTTATATCTCACTCTTTTACTAACAATACATTTATATTTTAAATTTGTTTATAAGATAAATTATATGAAATGACAAATAAACCTACATAAAAATTTAAAATTATATATAAATTATGTTTATTATGGTATTCTAGACGGGACAGAGAGTCCGTGGGACGAGAATATTTACGCTACCCCCGTTTCCGAAGTGCCTCCGGAGAGATTTTGTTCCCCATCTCCGTCCCCGTGAGGAAAAAATTCCTTCCCCGTCTTTGAGACCCCAACCAAAGAATTCTCGCAGAAATCTCCGCCAATAAAGCAAGTTGACATCCCTAGTTTATATAAATTATTGTAACAATGTTAAGTTTGTATTAGATACAAAAGAAGTTCAAACTTGCTTGGCCATGTCCAGAAAAATCATTTTAAAAATTTGCATTAAATAATAATTATTTTAAAAAAAAACTTAATTGAAATAATTAAGTACTAATTTATCTATAAAAAATAATTAAGTACTAATTCATCTATTAAAAATATTAATTATAAATAATTATAATCTATAAAAAATATTAGTTAATAAATAAATATAATCATTAATTCGTAAATAAAAATAATTTTTTTATCTCAATCATCAATGTCACATATGTAAAATTGGAACGACACCATGAAAATTTCAAGTGAACTAAAGTTTAGGACCAGAAAATTGCTTTTTAAATGAGATGACTAAATCTTAAAAAACTTAAAAATAAGTTGATCAAAAGTGCATTTAAGTCTTTATTTTATTTTATTTTTAAAAAAAAACATGTTACCTTGATTATTTTGAAAACCGAGGTGATATACTATTTCAGACATGTTTTGAATCCCAGTTACTGTACTTTATGTTTTTATTTGGTTATAAGTGTAAAATAAATGATCTAACTCTTTGGTTTCTTTTATAATACGATGGATAAAATAATCAGATTTTACTATGAAAGCACTCGCTGAATAGACTTTACCTTGATGTTATCTTATTTGTAGTCGCCCCACAGTCGAAGACATCATTTTTTAGGTTAGATTGCAAAAAAGAATTCTTCTACTTTGAACAAAATATTTTTTGTGCTTCTGCAGTTCATCTCAAACAATGATGTTGTTGTTGTTGAAGATTTTGAACAACTATGATATATTTCTAAAAGTCTTAACTGATGGTTGCAAGTGCAGAAAAAATATTTTTCAATTTTTAGAACAAACACCTTATTATAAGTTGGATGCATTCAAAGCTTGTATATTATATACGCTAGTGAATGCAGTGATAATGATACCATCAACAATCAATTTTGAATGTAAAGTTTTGACATTCAAACATCAACACCTTTATGATGGATTGTAGGTGCAGAAAAAGCATTTAAGAGATTTGTTGTAAATAATTTATTTTAATATTATGCGTAGACAATATAATATTAAAAAATTATAATAATAACTATCACGTCGATTTTTAAACTTAACTGAGGTGATAATTAAAAATTAATAATGATAATAATAATGTTACCTCGATTTTATAAATAAACTAATGTGTATAATAGTCAAATTTTACTATAAAAGTAATCATTAAATTTTACCACAATCCGTGTTAAAATGAAGTCACCCCAAACTTCAGGACCGACCCTGAGCCTGGGCAAGCAGGCCCGTAGCCCAAAGCATAAAAAAAAAGGGCTCAAAATATTTGGAAATAGGCTTTATGATATATATATATATATATATATATATATATATATATATATATATATATATATATATATATATATATATATATATATATATATATATATATATATATATATATATATATATATATAATTTTAAATGCTTTAACGACTTGTCTAACATCAACGCCTTTCCAACTAATGTCTCTGGTTCGAGACTTAAGTTCCTATTTTTATGCTTTTAATTAGTTATTTCATAAAATAATAAAACTACACTTCTTCAAGACTGTGTCCAAATTTCCTAAACATAATTCGAAAGACTCTCCAAGGATGGAGAAGTCATCCATGAATACCTCAATTGTCTTTTCAATCAAGTCGAAAAAGATAGCTTGCATGCATCTTTGAAAGGTAGCCGACGCATTGCATAAGCTAAAAGACATACGTCTATACGCAAAAATACCAAAGGAGCATGTGAAATCCGTCTTCTCGTGGTCTTCCGGATTTACTGAAATTTGGTTGTACACCGAGTAACCATCCAAGAAATAATAGAATTGTTTCCCGATAGTCGTTCCAACATTTGTTCCATAAAAGGAAGAGGAAAATGATATTTTTTTGTTGCTTTGTTTAGCCTTGATAATCAATATACTTTCTCCACCCGTCACTTTTTGAGTCGGAACCGATTCATTCCTTTTATTTGTGATAACCGTCATACCACCCTTCTTAGGAACCATATGTATCGGACTAACCCAAGTACTATCCGAGATCAGATAAATCATGCCCACCTCTAACAACTTGACAACTTCCTTTTTCACCACTTCTTTCATAACCAGATTCAAACGCCTTTGAGGTTGGGCCACCGGTTTAAACTCTTCTTCCACAATAATTTAGTGCATACAATAAGTTGGGCTTATGCCTCTTAAATCAGATAACACCCAACCTATTACATTTTGGTTCGTATTCAAAACATGAATCAAACTACATTCCTCCTTTTCAGATAAAGTGTTACTAATAATGACTAGTTTGTTACCACCCTCATCAAGAAACACATATTTTAAATGAGAAGGTAACATCTTCAACTCACATTTTGGCCCTTCTTCCATTGAATCTTCTTTTAAAATATCCAACTCATTCTCCCACGATTGCACTTCCTTTAAAATCTCCAAGTCCTCCAAACACTCTTCAAGTGCCTTCTTTTCACCATCATCAAGAACATTAAAAGCTTCGGTCAAAGTTCTTTCAAGATGATTTCTAAGATGCACTTGGCTAGTAACATCTTGTATGGCTTCTCCAGTAACATCAATCTTGAAACAATCACCTTTGTCATTGGAGTGCGTCATTGCCTCAAAAAGATTGAAACAAATCTCTTCATCTTACACGCATTTTCATTAGACCATCGTTGATATCTATCATCATTCTCGCGGTCTTTATGAACGGACGACCAAGAATCAAGGGAGCATCCAAGTCTTCCTCTATTTCTATTACAACGAAATCCACGGGGAAAAAAAATTTATCCACTTTAACCAACAAATCTAAGGCTACTCCATGTGGGTGAGTAGTAGAATTGTCCACCAATTGCAAAGTCATCTTGGTAGATTTTAGCTCTATGTTCCCCAATCTCTTCACAATAGATAATGGGATCAAATTAATGCTAGAACCAAATCTATCAATCCCTTACCAACATAAAAAATCACCAATAGTAACGGGTAAAGTGACCCGTCCCATATCGCTTTCTTTCTTAGGTATTTTCCGTTGCATGATCCCGACCATGATTGTCTCTTGGTCCGTGTACCTCTTCTTCTTTGTCAAGATATCCTTCATAAATTTGGCATATTTTGGCATTTGCTCCAATGCCTCGGTAAAAGGAATGTTGATTGTAATTGTTTGAATATGTCCATAAACCGAGCATAATGTCGTGCGTCATCCTTCTTTGACGGAGCATGAGGATAAGGTACGTTTTGCACCGGAAAAGTGACAACTTTCTCTTTTCCCCTCTTCAACTTTCTCTTCTTCTCTTCAACACTTTTCTTTTCAACAAAAACATTTTCAACTACAACATTTTCACCATTATTTTCAACTACAACTTCCTCTACAACAATCTCTTAATCAATTTCTTCATCATTCATAACTTCCTCCTCCACAACATTTTTTTCTATACCACTTTCAACAACTCTTCCACTCCTTGTCATGATTGCCTTACAATGCTACCTGGGATTTGGTTGAGTATTTGCCAAAAACATGGGCCCGACACTTTGATCGACAAGTTGTTTTGCTAATTGACCCACTAGAGCCTCTAGATTCTTGATCGCCGCTTCATTGCTTTTTTGGTTGGCCATAGAAGCTTGGATGAATTGAGCAAGTGTGTCTTGAATGTTTGAGCTTCTAGCTTGAGCTTGAGGTTGTGGTCCACTTTGATAAGGATTTTGTCTACTTTGACTGTTGTTGTTGTCTTGTCTTCATCCACCTTGATAACCTTGATTTCCTCTTCGTTGGGAACCTTGGCCTTGAATTTGATAAGGAGGTCTTGGTTGATATCCTTGCCCTTGATTTGCCATGTAATTTGATTCCTCATCAACCGGAGGAAGAAACCCGGTTTTGTGGTCACCCTTGCACAATTCACAACAAGAAATTTGTTGTACTTGCTTGCTAGATGATTCATGCATTTCTTTGATTTGTTGTGGAAGCCATGCCATTTTCTTGGTCAATTATTCCACTTTCTTGGTGAAAAATTTGTTTTGGGACAAAAGAGCTTCATTATTAGAACCTATTTCAAGAGCTCCCATCTTCACTTGCACATTCCCACAATCATTTTGAGCTTGGTGATCATTTCTTCCCATCTTTTCAATGATTTGAATTGCTTCTAAAGATGTCTTCGCCATTAATGATCCCTCTACCGTAGCATCCAACAACAATTTATGTTATGGTTGGAGACCATTGCGAAAAATGTGAATTTGAGTGGTATCATCGAAACCATGACTTGGGAACTTTCTAAGAATTTACTTGTATTTTTCCCAAGCTCCATTCAAAGGCTCACTAACACCTTGCGAGAATACCGAAATTGAAATTTTTGCTTCCATGAATCTTGATTGAGGAAAAAATCTTTCAAGAAATTTCTCCTCTAGCAAGTTCTAATCCGTCATTGTTTGTTGTGGTTGGTCTAGATACCAATATTTTGCTTTCCCTACCAAAGAGTGAGGAAAAATTCTTTGAAAAACTTGTTCCTATTCAGCTTCAGGAGCTCCTAAAGCACCCGCAATTGCATAGAACTTTGTAAGATAGGTGTAAGGATCTTCATGGTCATGACCATGAAAAGGATTTGTATAAAGTAGATGAAGCATCTCTGTCTTTATCTCAGTATGCCTCGCATTGGCTTGGCGAGCAAACTGAGTAGTGTGTCTAGGAATATTTGTACAAGGGCCTATCGGTGGTGGTGGATCCGCCATGACCTCGTCTAACACTTGAGGTGTAGAAGAAGTAGATGTTTCTCCTCTTTCTTCTCTTTCTCTAGCTAGCCTTTTCCTTCGTCTAGTGCTGCTATTAAGTCTTCTGACCGTCCTTTCAATTTCTGGATCGAATAGGAGTTGATCTTCCGGAACACTTCCTCGCATAAACTTTACTCTGAAAATGCTAACCAAACAAATAGAAACAAGAGATATTAATATAATAAATTGTCTTAAACACAAAAACTATTGCAATGCTTGCAATATCAAACGCCAATCCCCGACAAACACAAGTATTTTAAATTATCATTTTTCACAGGGATTGGTGTGATATCAGCGCCTTTCTATAGTTCCATTGTATTTAAGATTTAGTTACAAAAGGGTTTTGTTCTTATCCACAAAAATAGTAAATGTCATGCAAACAAGTCTAGTATTCTTTTCAAAGAGAGTTGTTTGGATTAAAGATAGTTTTGATTTGTTTTCAAATGGTAAAAGCATGTCAATATTAGTTTCATTAACCTAATTTCATATATATTCCATTAACCAAGCGAATGAACTAGTTAATGATCAATATATTCACGTATCCTTTCAATTTTGTTTATGTCGAATCAATATTGTGAGTATTATCATTTTAATCTTTAAATGATGTCTCACCCTAACTATTAACATGATAATCTTTAAGCTTGATACTAGTGAATACTAATTCACAAATCTATGTCTAGCATTTGTTCCTTAATAGATGAATATCTTAGGTTAAGTTTGAAAAATATTTCCCAATAATGATCCAAACCATAAAAGAGCAAATAAATCAAAGATATTCATCATATATTAATCATCAACCAAGTTCATACACAAAAAGATCAAAAGAAATACATAATAGTTAGGTTAACTACCTCTAATCTTGACACAAAAGAGTTTAGCTATACATTCTCATGGTAGCTTGATGATCAAGAAATGGAGTGGTGATGATGAACATGGATGAGAAACTAGCAAGGATTCAAGATCTCCTTCAATGATTTTGAGTTACAATAAAGAAAATAGTGTTTTTCTTGCCCTATGTTCTGATTTGGTGTGTTTGTGAAGAGTTGGTAAGAAAAATATCTAAGTTATACTTATATACACATTCCAAAATTCGCAGACCGCACTAAGCCCAGTAACCGTGCTAAGCGCGATTCACTTAAACTTAAACCTCCACAAATGGCGCTACAACCTCCAGACCGGGCTAAGCGCGACCTAAAACAAAAAATGACCATGCTACAATCGGGCTTAGTGTGTCCTGTAGCATGCTTCTTCTCCCAAAATTTATTGAATTCCTTCCTAGGGCTCTTCTAGCTTCCATGCTGCCATACATCCATGTAACATAAAAAAAAATCTACAAATTAAACATAAACAAAGTAAAATAATAATATATCAACAAAAACTAAATAAAAACACAAATTTATCAAAATATTATCTTAAATACTATAAATTAACAAAAGATATTGTAAATAACCGCAAAATTATCTACAAATATATCTACATTTTGGTCCTTAACACATTCTCACCAGCAACTCCTCAACTTCTTTATTTCACGATCCTTAATTTTCACAGGTGCGATCTCAACAGTAAGATTATCCCACACTTGTACATTATCCATCAGGACCACATGCGACAAATCTGAAATATACTTTTGGAGGGTTGATACATGAAATACATCATGCAAATTTGATGGATTAGGTGGCAAGGCCTATCTATACGCAACAATCCCCACTTTTTTTGAAATTTTATACGGACCAATAAATTGAGGACTCGGCTTGTTGCACCCCAAAATTTTCCCTCTTCATTTTGCTTTATATGCCTTATGTTTTATCATGAATACTCATACATTTTGTGGTATGATCAAGGTATTTTGATACTCATGGTTTTCTTCAAGACATAGAAGATGGTTGTATTGTCAATCAGGGAAAAAAGGGTCTCATACCTTTGATCTTTGAATTACTCAAGACACAAGGGGTTATTATACCTCAAGGCATCCCAATTGTCTATTTGGTGTATCAGAAGATTGAAGATTGCAAAGTCTTGAAGTGAATCATTGTTCTCCTATTCATCTCCTAAGATTAGGGATTTGACCAGATGAAGTGATGGTGGAGGCTTGTGTGGGCCAATTTCATGAAGAAATATACTTTCATTTTCATATGAGACATCTTTGTGCAAGAAATTTCTCAACATGTCTAGAGGAATTAAGGTTTTGAAGCTTGATCTCCATCTCCTAACACACAAGGGCCAAAATTAGGGTTTTGGATTTAATCATAATTTCTCATACTCTCTTGGCAAGACTTGATTCCATACTCCTCAACATGTTTGTGGGCATCTATGGTTGAAGTATTGATCAACAATTTTAAATGGAAGAGGTTCAATTGATCAATTGAGGGTAAAACAATCATTTGGGCAAAAGTCAAACAAAGTCAAAGTTGACCAAGGGGACTTTTGGTCAACCATCTATTCAATGTCCCTATTTTCATATTTCATGATCAATAGTGGAATTAAATCAAGAGAAAAGGTTGAATTGAAGATAACTTATCAAAGAAATTACTTGAAGTTTTGAATTTTTGCAAGTGTTCATAGTGCTGAATTTGGAATGGTCATAAATTTCTCAATATTTATTTAAAATGTGCAAACTTTATATGGTTGGAAAGAGGAAGAAAATTTCTCCAACTTTGTCCTTGTCAAGAAAAATCCAAAAATTGATTATTTTGAGAGATATTGAGCTTGGAAGTTTCTGAACACTTAGAAATTTTTGAGATTTGTTTTAAAAGTTCATCATCTTCATGACACTTTTTCGACGATCAGTTTGACTTCAATTTGAAAAGTTACAAACTTGAAAGTTGGAGTTTGGATCCTCCTCTCCAATTTTGATTCAAGAATCATCTCAAATGATCAAGTATAGAGAAATATATATGCTTTAGGACTCGAGGGCATGGGAAGACATATTTGCCCAACATCAGAAGCCTGAGCGCGCATCCTGCCGGGTATTTTCACAAACACGTGGTGTGCACACCTTCATGGCAATTTTTCTCCTTAATCCAAACATTATTTTAAAAAGTTTTGAACATGAAAGTTGTGGTTTGTAATGTCCTATCCAACTTTAATTCAGAAATTGTTTTATTTTATGGACCACGGAAGGAGATATGTAGGCTGAAAGTTGAAGGCATGAAGTTGCCAAGGTTGCCAGGCCCACGTGTGCATCGTGCCAGGATTTTTGTCAAACAAGTTGAGGGTTGGATGTATGCTCATTTTTCTCCATGATTTAAGTATTCCTTGAACTTGTGATGTATATCAAAGTTGGAGAGGGCCATGGTACCTTATTTTTGTTTCAAGTCACGTTTTATTTTGATGAACATAGTTCGAGTTATTAGGAGATAAAGTCATGTCCATGAAAATGGTGAAACACGATGCATGGCATGATAAAATTCTGCATGGTTCAGGTGCAAATTCATGCATATTTCAAGTTGCTTATAGCAGGCCCATTTATCACGTACATTCTCACTCTCTTCTCCTTTACCACAAATGCCCAAACATGCTTTTACTCATGCATGCGCCATATTTGCAAAAAGTGGCCAAAAATGGAAAGGTGACAGGCTGTACAATCTTCTTTCCCACACACCCTCACTTCAACCTCACGTGCCACTCCCTCACACTTACTTCATGCCCTCTTTTTATCACTCAAAATGCAAGCAACATAACAATAAAGCCCTCCAACAGTCATATGCATCAAAGGACCTTCTTTCCCTCACTCTCCACACTCTATATAATAAGCCCATACTCTCATAAGTTGGACACGCACCCTTCATTGCTCAAAATTCAAATCTGAAGTCTCATTCTTCTCTCAAATTTTTGTTTCGAAGCTCACAAATCCAGGTTCCAATTCTAAGTTCTTCTTCAATTCACCATCATTGAAGCTTGAAGGAGAAGAATCATTGGGTTTCTTGCTGCAAAACTAGAGGCATTTTTGAATTTATTTTTCACAACTTTAGGTAAGCTTCATGAACTTCGAATCTCACACTTTTGCATGAATTTCTGCTTTAGATCTTGAGCATTGTGACTTAGCTGGCCGGATCTTTGATCTGAAGTATATTCATGTGTGATTTGTTGTTCAAATCATGCTCTACAAGCAGTTTGAAATTTTGTCTGTTGTAGTGATTTCTGGTTCAATTTACGTTTAGATCTTGCATCACTTGATGAATCTAAGAGCATATTCATATTCTTTGCATTTCTGTGATGAATTTTTATGCTTGGATCACTTGATTTGTTTGAGAAACAAGTGAGATGCGTGGATCTGAAATCTGGTTGTTGGTTTTGAAATTTCAAAATCATGTTCGTCCAGTGGCTTTCGCGTTACATTTTATCTATAATCCATGCATCTTTTGATGAATTTCTTGATCCTATAGTGTTCTAATCGTTTATATTTTGATGTTTGATGTTTACACTTTGCATTTTCATGGAGAAATAAGAGAAAAATCGTGATCTGAACATAGCATCTTCAAACTGTAAAAAACGTTAGGGTTTGGCATGTGGTAGGGACGATGACGTGTTGATTTCTAATTAAACATGACTTAGAGCTTTTTACAGCGCTTCTACTTTTTAATAGGTTTAATAGATCTCAATCTATTTGAATTTTCATTCATTTTTAATTGTTTTCTTTAATTTTTTTAATATTTTATTTAATTTAAAAATTACTACAAAAATATTATGTACTTTATTTTTAGTATATTTTCATATTATGAATTTTATTTCATATTTTCATCATTTTTGCATGTTTAAATAATTCACTAGTTTAATTAGGTTTTTAATCATCTTTTAGGATTTAGAATTTTATTTTCTAATTTCCATTAACCTAAAAAGTCTATAAAAAATATTCTGAGTTGCCTCTTGAGTCCAATACATGTAAATAATTTTTTTATTTTATTTTACAAAATCCATGGCATGCAAATTAAATCATTTTGTTTGGTTATATGATGTTTTCTTCTATTTTTGTCGCATTTTGCAATAATTTCTATATTAATTTTTCTCTTATGATAAAATTCCAAAACAAAAACATGTTTGGTTATTTTAGACATTAGGTTAATTTTCCATGATTTTCAATTGAATTTACCATATGGTTTGCTCCTTTTTAGAAATTATGCAAATTAATTGTTGTTTTTGTTCTTTCTTCTTGCTTAAGCCTGAAAAAACACATAATTATCTAATCTCCCTCACTTCTATAAATAAAGAAAAATAGTTTTGAGATTATTGGATGACTTAGGATCACTAAAATATTTTTTTTGAATTTTCACTTCTGACTTTACATTTTTACAAATAATTTTATTAAACCTCTCTAATTTGAGCCTTTTGCCGACTAGTTTTGATGATCTCAATTCATTTTCACTTTTTCAAGTCAATCTAAGAAGTTCAAATTATTTTTATGAATTTTATAAGCCTTTAGGAAGATAGGTTTAAATTGTCATGATTTTACAAGTTTTTTTCCCCTATTTTTTTACCTAATTTTGACTTAAGAGTATGCATAAGAATTTGCCTTGTCTAAAATGGTTGTATTTGAGAACTTATGTGCATAGTTTTGGGCTAATATTTTGTATAGGATATGCTAATGAATTTTTATTATAGTGATCCATTTTTCACTTTTTCTCATTCCTCTAACCCTTTTTTTGCTTTGATCTATAATTGTGTGCTTTTTATGGTCCCTCTCTTGTGTGCTTTGTGCATAATCTTCTTATATCTTGTGTTGAGGCTTGATCACTTACTTTTATATGCTTTATGTTATGGAATTTCATGTCAATATATTATTCAATCATGTTTTCTACTCATCCATTCCTTTCTTGAACCTTATTTACACCTAAGAACATGATATGAGGTGCTTTGACCTAATGGTTGCATTGCTTTGTGTGTATGTCAAAATGTTGGTACCTTAGGATAAATTAGGGGTCTTAGAGTGTGTTAATATGATGTATTTTATTCTGACCTCATTCTTATTTGAAACCTAATTCCATGATCAATCTTTCACACACTTACCTCTACTTCACATACATCTCTTGTCTTGACCTAACATTGTGTGTTGATTGATGTTTTATGTATGAGGACTTTTAAGTCCAACAATTCCCATGTTTTAATTTGATCCTTGATATCTATTCTCATCTCAATTCTCATGCTCTTATGATCCTTTTAGTTGGAACTCCCTTGCCAACTAACATAGTGACACAATGAGAATTACATTTTGCTAGTTTTGTCGTGCTCTTTGTATGCTTTGTACGTGATCTCTTCCCATAACTTATGGCATTAAGTTTGATGTTAGAATGATTATTATACTGGCTTGTATGTCATTTTATCTCCTCTATCTCATCTCACTCTTTTATAACATGCTTGGCTAGGCACTTGACACCTAAATGCTTTTATGGAAATGTGTTTGTTCTTTTGTCATGTCTTGAGATTTTTAGATCTTTAAAATTTTTTGTATGACCCTTAGAAATATTTCTACTTATTCCTCATGTCACCTTTATTCTGTGATATTTTTTATCTTTTCTTGCATATTTTACCATGATTTGAAGTCTTGTCTTCTAGATGCATATTTGCACTTCTACTTGTCTAGTTAGACATTTTCCACACTTTCTTGACCTATGTTGCCATGCTTAGGGTAGTTTAAGGTATATAATATGTTAAGATAAGAACTTATGCTAAACTTTGATGTGATTTCATGGCATGCTTCTTTGATCATCAATCATCATTTTCCCCTTTTTCACCCTACTTCTTCAAGTTTGTTAAACGTTTGATATCTTGTTTGTGGTTTCTCTTTTGAAATTGGTGTGTGCTAGATGTTTTGTAATATTTTATCTAGATGTAGTGTCATCTTGGAGATGTTGTTACCCCTCCCTTTTATATTTCATTTTCTCTATTATCTTAGTGCATGTATGCTTGATGTTTCACCATCTTTGCATGATGTTTTGCCATCACTTGTACTATGTTTTGTCATTGTTGTGCATGATGTTTTTTTCATCCATTCATGATGTTTCATCACCTTTATATGAAACATGATTGAAATTTTTCATCTATGCATCATACTTCTTTACCTCAATGTTACTTCTTTCTTTCTGAGCTTGATGTCTTGTCATCTTTATAAGCTTGTTTCTTCTTCTTCTTCTTCTCTCTTGTGAACTTGCCATGCTCCCCATAGGATCTTTAGTTCAATCTTCTCTAAGTTTAACCTAAATATACCTTAGGATATTTAAATATGCATGATAACATTAGGTATATATCTCCCTCTTATCCTTAACTATAGGGCCAACATTGTATGATAATTTAAAGGCTATTTTGCTAGTCTCTCCTTAGACTCTTTGCATCTTTTAAGATTAAAACTTCTTTTTTTTCTTTCAAAATCCTCAAAACACTTAATAATAATGATATGAGTTATGTTCCATGAGTCTTACATGAGAACTATGGGTACGGGATGTAACACATCGATTCTACCCCACGTATTTATTTAATCAAAATCAGAGTATAACAATTTCAGGATGTCACAATTCTCAACGTAAACACAAAATCATGTCATTTCCATTCAATCGATACATAACACTCTTAAATAGTTTTCAACGTCAACAATTTCATTAAATAGCAGCGGAATTCAAATAGTTTTTACAAAACAAAACATAGCATCTTATGATTATTTCAACAACACCAGTTCAACATAAAAATAACAGAATCGAAACAATGCGCATTTCTCCCGAGTGCTACGTATCAGAGCAAATGACACCATACTTGAACTAACTGCTACTAACTCTTCATCCTTCGTTACCTGCACGTTACCAATATAAAGGCAACGGTGAAAACAAACAAATGGTGAGATATCAAACCATATAATTGAGATTATGATAAACAATATATAGTTCGAAATCATATAATATCACCATTCTGCAATCACACGACTAATCAACGCTAACACGCAACTATTCCGTAACAACATACGATCATTCACAACAACGTAATCAAATACAACAACATATCAACAACAAACTATATTGAACAACTATAACAACATATATCAACCTGCAACGTGAACATCAACAACAACAACGTACAACTGAAACAGCAACAACAACGGCAACCACAACTTAATCAACAATTCGAATGCGACTCAACTATGCAAATGCATGTGGATCCATCGGAGTAAAACTCCCAACGTAATCAGGTGCCAGTAATTCCGAGGCATCAAGGCGTAAGCCTTCAACGTAAACAACATGCCCCTAACGGCTCAACGTGGTTTTGCCTCTCACGGCTCAACATAATATGCAAATGTATGTATGCAATGAAATTAAGCAGCATACAACAACAACGTAATCCACAATGGAAACCAACTTACAACATATTCATTTTTCCCCTTACGGCCAACATAATCAACAACAACAACCATCAACCTTAGCTATCAAAGCCTCTACAACATCGTTCAACAATAATGACAACGACGGATTCACTTACGGAAACTACAACCAATCATCCAAAAACTCACCTCACTGTACTTAAAGACCTTATTATAGGCTAATTCATGATTCTAACTTTCCAACGGTTCAAACGACATCAAAATCGAGTTACGATCGCGAAGATACGACCAAAACAATTTTCCAGAATGATAGTTCTGTTTCTGTTCAGTATGTGTCGACGCATAAGCTCATGTGTCGGCTCATAGCTTAAATTTTTCATATTTTTACACAATATGTGTCGACGCATAGGTCGTATGTGTCGGCTCATAGCTTTTCAAAATTCTGTTTTTCCACTTTTCTTCAGTATGAGTCGATGCATGGCTCTCATGTGTCGATCCAAAGCCATCTTGTATCGATTCAAGACTCGTATGAGTCGATACAAGCAGTATAATTTTTCCCTATGAGTCGACCTAAGACCCTTTGTATCAATGCAAGAGTTTTTCCAGCCCCTGGTTTTCAAATTCATCAAACTTGTATCGATACATAGGTGCATGTGTCGATTCATACTGCATCCTAAACACCAAAAACCAGATTCTTCACTATTACATGATTCAATTGGAATTCTTTGCAAACATTAACAACAACCTATCATATTACAACAGAATTATTCATCTTTTCAATCAACAACAGCATTACACACAAAATAACAACAGTCTTATATTCCAATTTGGGATTTTCTACGATTAACCACATCGACATGACACAACCTAGCGAATCATACATCCCAAACTACCTATTGCCCATCATATCCCCAATTGTAGAGCAAGAACCTCACCCTTACCTTGGATTTAAGGTTGCTCTAACAATTCCTGATCGTTCCACTTTTCTCCATCAAAATCCTTGTTCCTCTTTTGGTCTGCAGTTTCTCTTTTACGTTCTATTCTCCCAAAAGCCAAAACCCTTATTCTTTACTGCAATCTAATTTCCTTTTTATTCTTTTTAATCTCATAATAATAATAATAATAATAATAATAATAATGTTATTATTCCTTAATGGGCCAACTAATTAACACCTCTCACATTATTTCTCACACCACCACCAAATCCAACTTTTAATCAAATAATAATTCCATAATAGTATTATTTCTAATATTATTTCTCCGATTAAACCAACTATCGCTCAACTATCAACTTAACCGTTCAACCAGCATATTAATCCATTAATAAAATACTTCAATAATTTAATTAACTAATTAATTAAATTTGGGGCGTTACAACTCTCCCTCACTTGGAATATTTTCGTCCTCGAAAATCCATCCGACACAATCATTCATAACATCACATTCGCATCCAGTTCTTCGATTCAACAACTACTCAATCATAGTTTAAATTCACTGTTTATATCTCAACCTTCCGGTATAACTGTAACTCAACACGACTTGATTCCAACACTCACACATCCTGCAGCTATATTTAACACACACTCTTTACGATAACATCAAAACAAAATCTGTTACGCCATCACTAACGCTTCCACTCTTGAGATCATACTCATCTTTTCGTATTCCCAACGTTGACTCACGGTCCAAAAGATTCCTACAAATCCAATAACTTCTACAACTCTTTCAATCGTCCCCCAACAATTCCATAGCAAGGTCTACAATAATCCGTTACTTAATGCATTATCCAGATAGTAAGATAAGTCTACATCCTCCAATATGATCTCGTCAACTATCAACAATGGATTAAGGGTGATCAAGTCCTCAATTTGTCAATAGATATCTGACAATCATAATGAGGTATAAACCGTCATTACCAACTACAACAGTGTTCCCTTAAAATTTGTACTTACGTCACCAAAATTATCATAATTCCTCGGCTTCCAATATTATCCAAGCATGTCAACACCGACGTCCTACACTACATACTAATGCAACTCTGAAGATAACATCAGAACAAAATTTCTTTAGACCATTACCAACACTTCTTATTCTTGAAATCATACTCTTCGCATTTTCAACAACTTCTACAATTACTTTTCAATATTCTACAACAAAGCCTACAATAATCTATCACTTAATCATTGTTCTTACGTCAATATCTTACGCAAGGCTACTTGAACGACAACTCCATATTTCACCAACCATGTTGAACATATCCACTTGCTAAATTTCAGCCCATAGCAATTATCCTTGTTACTTAACAGTCACCTTCTGAAACATTAGGAAATTTGCACCATGCTTGCACATCAACAATCATTACATTGATTCTCATCCTTCAAGAAGTCAACACCAATCATTCCCGATCATCCTTAAAGACGCTCCAACTCGTTAAACAACCAAAATTTTAAATCCATGTTACCTCCGATTTAAGGAATCCACAAAGCTCCAACAACGCTTACACTATAGCCATCAACAGCATACTAGCTAACATCTCACAACCAAACACATCTGAGAAGCAAAGCTTCTCCCCCACTTAGCTTCAACTAACTCCTGTAACAACAATAAAAAAACAAGTACCGACAGTGTTCCACACACTTGTCGCATACAAGGAAATAACAACGTTAGACGACACTGGCCGGACAGACCGACTTGCTCTGATACCACTATTGTAACACCCCGATTCTACCCCACGTATTTATTTAATCAAAATCATAGTATAACAATTTCAGGATGTCACAATTCTCAACGTAAACATAAATCATGTCATTTCCATTCAACCGATACATAACACTCTTAAATAGTTTTCAACGTCAACAATTTCATTAAATAGAAACGAAATTCAAATAGTTTTTACAAAACAAAACATAGCATCTTATGATTATTTCAACAACACCAGTTCAACATAAAAATAACAGAATTGAAATAATGCGCATTTTCTCCGAGTGCTACGTATCAAAGCAAATGACACCATACTCGAACTAACCGCTACTAACTCTTCATACTTCGTTACCTGTACGTTACCAATATAAAGTCAACAACGAAAATAAGCAAAGGGTGAGATATCAAACCATATAATTGAGATTATGATAAACAATATATAGTTCGAAATCATATAATATCATATTCTGCAATCACACGAATAATCAACGTTAACACGCAACTATTCCGTAACAACATACGATCATTCACAACAACGTAATCCAATACAACAACATATGAACAACAAACCATATTGAACAACTATAATAACATATATCAACCTACAACATGAACATCAACAACAACAACGTACAACTGAAACAGCAACAACAACGGCAACCACAACTTAATCAACAATTCGAATACGACTCAACTATGCAAATGCATGTGGATCCATCAGAGTAAAACTCCCAACGTAAACAGGTGCCAGTAATTCCGAGGCATCAAGGCGTAAGTCTTCAACGTAAACAACATTCCCGTAACGGCTCAACATGGTTTTACCCCTCACGGCTCAACATGATATGCAAATATATGTATGCGATGAAATTAAACAGCATACAACAACAACGTAATCCACAACGGAAACCAACTTACAACATATTCATTTTTCCCCTTACGGCCAACATAATCAACAACAACAACAACAATCATCAACCTTAGCTATCAAAGCCTCTACAACATCGTTCAACAATAATGACAACGACAGGTTCACTTACGGAAACTACAAGAAATCATACAAAAACTCACCTACTGAACTTAAAGACCTTATTATAGGATAATTCATGATTCTAACTTTCCAACGGTTCAAACGGCATCAAAATCGGAGTTACAGTCGCGAAGATACGACCAAAACAATTTTCCAGAATCATAGTTTTGTTTATGTTCAGTATGTGTCGACGCATAAGCTCATGTGTCAGCTCATAGCTTAAACTTTTCATATTTTTACACAGTATGTGTCGACGCGTAGGTCGTATGTGTCGGCTCATAGCTTTTCAAAATTCTGTTTTTCCACTTTCCTTCAGTATGAGTCGATGCATGGCTCTCATGTTTCGATCCAAAGCCATCTTGTATCGATTCAAGACTCGTATGAGTCTATACAAGCAGTGTAATTTTGCCCTATAAGTCGACCTAAGACCCTTTGTATCTATGCAAGAGTTTTTCCAGCCCCTGGTTTTCAAATTCATCAAAATTGTATCGATACATAGGTGCATGTGTCGATTCATATTGCATCCTAAACACCAAAAACCAGATTCCTCACTATTACACGATTCAATTGGAATTCTTTGCAAACAGTAACAACAACCTATCATCTAACAACAAAATTATTCATCTTTTCAATCAACAACAGCATTATACACAAAATAACAACAATCTTATATTCCAATTTGGGATTTTCTACGGTTAACCACATCGACATGACACAACCTAGCAAATCATACATCCCAAACTACCTACTGCCCATCATATCCCCAATTATAGAGCAAGAACCTCACCCTTACCTTGGATTGAAGGTTGCTCTAACATTTCCTGATCGTTCCACTTTTCTCCGTCAAAATCCTTGTCCCTCTTTTGGTCTGCAGTTTCTCTTTTACGTTCTATTCTCCCAAAAGCCAAAACCCTTATTCTTTACTGCAACCTAATTTCCTTTTTATTCTTTTTAATTTCATAATAATAATAATAATAATAATATTCCTTAATGGGCCAACTAATTAACACCTCCCACATTATTTCTCACACCACCACCAAATCCAACTTTTAATCAAATAATAATTCCATAATAGTATTATTTCTTATATTATTTCTCCGATTAAACCAACTATCGCTCAACTATCAACTTAACCGCTCAACCAGCATATTAATCCAATAATAAAATACTTCAATAATTTAATTAACTAATTAATTAAATTTGGGGGGTTACACGGGACGTCTGGTTCGACCATCCAAAACCTCTTGTGTCGTAGACTTTAATGTGGTTCAAATCATAAAATCCTTTTCCAAGGTAAAAAACACAAATCAAACTCCAAACTTGTTTTTCCATTTGGCTTTTGTCTTTAAAAAAATTTCCAAAAAGGACATGCTTCGCTAGCATTGTTCATAAAAAACATGAAACCCACTAAAATATTTGAGGAGAACTACGAAGTGCTTTGATCTCCCATTGCACGGTTGGTGGTACATAGGCACAAAGCTTCATAATCGCGATAAGCACGACTAAAAGCTTTTTTTTTATTTGTAAATACTTTGCATCCATGCATTTCCCTTTATAGTATTAGGTTTTAGACTCATACAGATACATCCCTTAAATTAGAGCAAACGAGTGTGGATCCTGTAGAGTACTATGGATGTGTGGGGTTCTAACACCTTCCCCTCGTGTAATCGACTCCCTTACCCGATCTCTGAATTGTAAGACCGTGATTTCTCCCTCTCAGGTTTACTCGATGTTTACCTTTCCCTCCGCGGGATAAAAGACATTTGATGGCGACTTCATGGATCCAAAAAAAATTCCATCCAGTCGTTTCATAACTTCCTAAACTTTAGAGCATGACCTGCATTGGTTACCAAAGATAAAGAACACATGGTCTCCCTCTTGAAACTCAAGATCCTTCCTCAATTTATTATGGTAACTCTTTTGCCTACTCTGTGAAGTTTTCATCTTTTCTCGAATTAATTTCACTCTCTCTGTAGTTTCTCACACAATTTTCGGTATGTAACACGGTGAACTGACTTTGTAGGATTTTTGTATCCAAATGTGCGGATAGCAAGAGTCGCCACCGACTTTTATTTTTATCCAATTAAGGGAAGGTAAAAGTACAGAAAAAGACCTTCGTTTAGATTCTGAGTTCGGGAGAATGGTTATGAAAAGGGAAGGTATTAGCACCCCTTTCCATCCGCAGTTTATTCTACGGGCTCTTAGTTGCTCTAGATCACTTTCTTAAAATTGCTTTTTGTGTGTTTGACGAAATGTTTTGAAAGATGGCATTTCGCTTTGACTTTGTAATGACTCATGTAGGAGTGTATACAAAGTGTTCGGAAATGTTTTGTTTTGAAAAAGAATTTGAATTTTGAAAAAGAGTGTGGTGTGAAAAGCATTTGGTAGAGCGAGCAACTAGGAGACTTATTACCCACTCAGAATTTGGTCGTTTTCGTACTTCTACGTTCCTTTAGAATAGCGCTAGCCGTACCATTAGTTAGTAGGTAGCTCCATTCGTAGGATGTAAGCGGGACATTCGAAGGGACATCGGATGGTCATTGAAGGCAACTTGTAGGAAGTATCCTAGCACATTCGAAGGGACTATCATCATTTTTCGTAGGCGACAATCGAGGGTCAAGATCATGTATTCGGAAGCGACGTCGTGGGTCTATGATCTTTGTATCGAAGGGACTATGATGATTTGTTTGGATGGAATTTTTTAACAATGCATGAGATATCGAAATCGAAATTGCAAAGAATAGCAAACCGGTGAGAGTCCAAGAACGAGTTCTGAGCAGCCTGGGCTTGAGGTAAAGGTTGGTATTGCTTGCTGGGAAGCACCTGAGGAGGATTGGATGGTTAGATTGGCTTGGAACTTGCTGGTTTTTGAAATTCGAATTTCAAGAATGTATGAAAATTTTTGGCAAAGTAAGGACTCTCTCTTGGGCTAGGGTTTCCTCCTCTATGCTGGTTGTATTGCTTGATATTTATAGGAGAAAATTGGATGGCAAAAGCAAGCAAAAAAGATCCATTCATCAATGTGCAAATATTTTCCCATAAATAAAATCAAATTTCTTTAAAAACTTGATTTTTTCTTTCCAAATGCAAGCTATCACGATTTGGCAAGAGTGGTGGGCTTTCTTGGTCATTAAGAAAGATATAAATCCAACTTATTTGAAAAAGAAACTTAATTTTCATATTTTACATAATTTATTTTTGAATTAAATGTTATAAAATTCAAATATAAATCATGAAAATAGAAAATCACCAATGCCAAGCATTTATGGGTCAAAAATCATGTCATGAACAAGTTTGGATCAAAAGATTATAGGCCCATTTGGAAAATTTTGCATTTTGACCAAAATGTCCTTTTGTGCAATTGTCCAAAATTGCCCAACTTCTGAGTAGTGTATCTTACTCAATTTTCCACATTTTTTAGTGTTCTTGGACTTTTTGGAAAGCTCTAAGAGTCCTCTAAACAATGTCTTTGGTTTCATCTCAATTGGAGTTACCATGCTCAATATATCTTCAAATCAAAAACTTGACTTTTTGTTGACTTTGAAAATGACCTGTAATGTTTTGAGCTATACCTCTCAAATGAAGCATTTTTTGGACATTCTTGTGAGACATGAAGTTGTAGAGAGTTGAATTTCCTTCAAAATGAGCTTTGGTGGGAAAATTTAGAAAGTATGAGAAAGTTATGATCGGTCAAAGTTCATTGACTTTTCACTAGAAACCCTAATTTAGAAAGTTTGACTTTTGAGCAAATCTTGAGTTTTCTTGATGAATCATGATCAACCCTTGATCAAATGATGAATGTAACTTCAAAATGAGGATGTTGACCAAAATTATGAAGTTTGATGTATGTTGACCACAGTTGACTTTTGTCCAAAACAACCGATTTTCAACCATCGAGCAATTATGCGAAACTTGACTTGTGAGGCTTGAAATTTGACATGGAGAATCTTTGAAGCATATGAGGAGGCATGAAGACCATTGGAGATGTTGGAAGTTCATCTTGACTTGAGAGATACCAAACCCTAGTTTGGGTTGATTGTCTAGGAGAGAGTTTGTCCGATCAACTCTTGAGGAATCCTTGAGTATGGATGTATGAAATCTCTTGAGTAGATGGAGGGCAAATTTTGGGGTATGACACGTGCAGTACTATTTCACCATATTCATACCAACACAATTCTGCACCTCCGACCATAAAATGCCTCGAAAGGTGCCTACCCATACTAGAATGAAAACTATTATTATAAGTGAACTCAATCGTGAAGATAACTATCCCATGTAACTCCCTTCTAGAACACAAGCTCTTAACAAATCCTCTAACAACTGAATAGTTCTCTCTATTTGACCATTTGTCTGTGGATGATATGCAAAACTTAATTTCAACTTAAAACCTAACGCATATGTTGGCCTGGATTTTTACAAGGTAAAAATCCAACCAATAAGAGAAAATAATACAAAGAGGCTTTTTGTATTTATTACTATATGAAGGTCGACTAAGTTGTTTGGTCGAACGAGGTACAAAGCCAGATGTGGTGAGGTCGACCAAAATACCAATTGGGCTTTGAAATGACAAATGCCCAAATATTAAAGATGGCCCAATTTATTGAAATGAAATATTCTTGGAGGGAAAGAGAATGAAGATAGAGAACGTGAGTTCGTGGGAAGAGGTTATAGGAAAAACGTGGCGTTCAAAGGAAGAAATCCCGCTTGGAAGTAGTTATCAAAATGTAGTATAAATAAAGCACTTGGTGCATCTTGTAAAGAGTTGAAGCATTTCACATTCCCAACGCTAAACACTCAGAGCAACCAAGCGATCGAGCGAAATGAGTCAGGCTAGGGCAATGTATGTTTGAATCAACTTGTTTATTTTCTTAAACAATTTTTCTGTTATGTCATTTACCTTTACCTTTTTAAACGCTTTCATTGCTTTTTTATGAATTTAATTTATTTTCTTTTTAATCACACAAACACGTTAGACATGGGGTCAAACATATGTATTTTATTCAAAGCATTTTATAAATATTAACACTTGAAAAATAACACAGTACTGAGATTCCTTGGTCGATCTCACTAGTAAATTTTTTGGCAAGAGACCAGTTTTATTTACCAAAATCCGAGGTAAACAAATTGGCACACCCGGTGGGACTGTGTTAATTGATTTCGTTTTAGTGTTAAGTTTTATAGCAATATATAGTTTCTTTATTGTGTATGAATTTAAGGAGTGGTAAGCATTTGCCAAAGATCGAAATGACACGTTCTGACACAAACACTTCAGCACATGCATATACACAAGTTTCTACACAAAATGTGGATGTTATACTAGTAAATGCCACAACACAAAGAACAACAGTTTTATCTCTGTTGAGGTACCTAGACGAGGGATACCATCGTTTGATCCAAATCGATCACCTTTTGCAGGGGGACAGGGTCAACTTTTAATCCTCATCAATATGGTATACATTATTCTATGATGGTTGGGTTGTAATCTAACCCATCTACTTATACTGAAAATATAGTAGCCACCGGTCATCAATGTGGTTATCCCCCAGGTATTCGATCAAGTGGTATTGGATATATCCCTCAGTCGACACCGTCATTAAACACTACTTCTATTATGGCTTTAAGACAAAAAAATGGATGAGAGTAATTTAGAATTGGTGAATATCTTAACTCAAAAAATGGATGAGAGTTGCCTTAACTCACATATGAGGAGGAAGAATTGGTTGAACAATATGAGCCTAGACTAATTATAGTTAGGAGAAATCAGAATGTTGATCACCTATTGAGAAATGTTAATCTTGGGCGTAATAACATTATGAATGTAGTGGAAGAAGTGTTGACACGTTCTGGGGTAAATATTGGCCTTAGGAGGCCTAATTATCCGTCCTCATTGCCTGATTATATTCGACAGGCAGAATTACCTAGGGGATGTAAAGTATCTAAGTTTACTAAATTTGCTGGTGAGGCTAGTGAGTCAACTATCAAACATATTGATAGGTACAAAATAGAAGCTGGTGACATAGCCAATGATGAAGGTATAAAATTGAGATATTTCCCTAACTCGTTAACTAAAAAATGCTTTTACTTGGTTTACAACCCTAGCTGCAAATTCTATACGTACTTGGGATCAGTTAGAAAGTATTTTCCATGAATAATTTTATGTTGGTCACCCCAAAATAAGTCTAAAGGAGTTATCGTCAACTAAGAGAAGGTCATATGAGTCAATGGAGGCTTACTTGAATAGGTTTAGGGTATTAAAGTCTAGATGTTTTACTAGAGTCCCTGAGTATGAGTTATTCGAAATGGCTGCTGGAGGTTTAGATTACTCAATTAGGAAGAAATTTGATCCTCAATATATTACAGACATGTCTCAATTGGCTAACAAGGTTTGTTATATCGAACCGTTAAAAACAGAAAAAGCTAGGGTCTCAAAAGATCATAGAAAAGGTAAAGTAGCTTATGTTGATACTGAGGAATATTCCATGGGTTCTGAAGATGAGTACATGAAGGAAGAGGAAGTTAATGTGGCTGAACTAAAGGCTGGTCCCCCATATGCATATGAATCTATTAGACCATCTAAGGGAAAGACGGTCAAAGAACCAAAAAATGATAAATTTGTGGCTAAAAAATATACATTTTTTATTTGTCAAAATATGATGAAATATTTGATGTTGTAGTCTAAAATGGACAGATTATAGTGCCTCAGGGTATTAAGAATCCACCATTAGAGCAAAAACAGAAAAGTGGTTTTTGCAAATATCATAATTTGTTGGGTCATAATACTTCTCAATGTGTTCTTTTAAGGGATTTGATTCAAAAAGCACTGAAGGATGGTAGACTAAACTTTGGTAAGAAGCCAACATATCCTATGAAGGTCGACTCAAACCCTCTTCATATTGGTGATGCTAACTTTGTGGAGCCATTGAAGGTGTTGATGGTCGAAACTGCTGATGGTTTCGAAGACGAACAAACTGTTGGAAAGGTCAATGCTGGGGAATGAGCCGTACGCCAGGCTCGGGATTATTGATAGGAGGAGTGCTGGAAAGTGAGCCGTACGCTAGGCTCTGTAGATGTTTCTGGAAAGAGTATGGAGATGGGCTTAAGATGCCATCCGAGGGGAGTCGTACGTTAGACTTCGTGTTCACTTTGAATGAAGTTATTGGTCTGTATTGATTTTTAACCATATATGCAGCATTCTGAAAGTGAAGCACTGTTGATAAGTAGTCGGAGATGGGCTTAAGATGCCATCCAAGGCAACTGAGTCGTACGCCAGACTCTGTAGTTGCTGTTGATAATAGGAAGGGGTCAGAATAAATCTTCGTGCCGATTACTCTGAGGGAGATTGTAGTTGTCAAGAATGTGGATAGCTTCCCTGTTGTGCATCGGGTGTTGATCCATTGCCTGTTATCGGAGGATAACCAGAGGCGGTCTTTCGGATAGTTTTCCCGTCGACTCGGGGCTTAATCCTGGACCAGTCGTCGGAGGACAACCAAGGGCGGTCTTTTAGATAGTTTTCCCGTCGATTCGGGGCTTAATCTTGGACCTGTTTGCGTCAGAAGTGACTGTTACCTGTTTTGAAAAAAAAAACAAGAGGAACTTTGACAGAATATTGGTTAGTTTTATGCAAAGTATGATGCATGACAGTGTATATGAATGACTTATGCATGAATTATGACTTTATGAGAAATGTATGAATGTTGATGTTGTGATATTTCAAAACATATTCATCTTGAAGAAGATGCGGATGTTCTGTTTGAAGATTTCTGACTTCCGCTTGGGGAACTGAGTAGGTCAGAACCCCGCTTTTGAAGGAGAAGAAAGATATCCTGGATTCCTCCGATGCACTATCTGACCAAGTATTGGGTCTAGATATTGTTGAGGAAGGTAGAGATTGAGAAACTCGTTGTTGGAGATCTCATATATAGACCCTGCTGAAGAGAATCTGGGAGGCGATCCGTTGGGGACCTTGTATGTAGATCCTGTTGAGGAAATTTAGGAGGCGCTCTACTGGGGATTCCGAGTGTAGATCTCGCTGGAGAATATGATGGTTGTTGAGAGACCGGGTTAGAAGAGTCAGGATCCCATTGTAATCTCTGGCTGGGGAATGAAGATGTAGTTTCCTCCGGTGCATTATCTGACCAAGTTTCGAGTCTGGATACCGCTGCTGGGGGAAAAGGGGGAATGACTGAGAGATACCCGCTGGGGATAAACACCTTGACCGGGGGTGAAGTGTTACTGTTGCGGGAAGGTGTGTGTGAGTGACACCTTTGTGGGGATCATGCTCCGTGGGGACTATTTGGTGACTTTCGTCGTCATCTCAATTCCTGGAACCTGTAGTAAGTACTTTTGCATGTTCACTTTTCGTATGTTTGTGATTAGATTCTTATTGTCAAATGCATATAATCATTCAAGGCAAACGTTGGACTTATTGCAAACGACAACAGTGAAAATTGTAAAGAGAAAGAACTCGCATTTATTTGCAATGTGGCGTATGGCCAAGTAGTTTGTACACAAGAAAGGTAAAAAGCTATCGGAAACAATCTCGTTAAGTTCCAACCATGCTAGTACTCATATATTTCAACTATCTCATCTCCTTGCTGTCAGTAGAAAGTGAGTGAATTGATCTTCGCCATTTGAATCTTGAATGCTGATAGTAGTCTGGAAGTAGGTGATATGGACGAGACATAGTCGTACGCTTAAGTCCCTAACTTTTTCCTAGACCGCCCTTTCGGGTTTTCCGGGATACCCTTTTTTGCCCAAGCCTCCTTTTCGTGTTTTCGACTTGCCGGTGTACATGTTTTGTATATATCCTTAACTTTTGCCCGAACCTTTTGGTTCGCCAGATGCCCTTATTTTTGCCTAGGTTCGCCGACCTAGCGGTCTCTTTATCGTAGTATTTTTGACTATGTCTGCGTTCACGTGGTGTGGGAAGTCTTCACCGTCCATGGTGCTAAGTATCATAGCTCCGCCGAAAATCTTGACTTGACTACAAATGGTCCCTCATAGGTGGGAGTCTATTTGCCCGGATCACCTTGTGGAAGAATGATGCGCTTGACTACTAGATCACCGACTTGGTAGACTCGGTGCTTGACCTTCTTGTTAAATGCTCGATCATTCGCTTCGATAAATCGTCCATGGCGATAGATGCGAGCCGTTTCTCATCAATCAAATTAATGGGTCAAGCCGTGCGGACCCAATCGTCTTCGCCTAACTCGCCTCCGGAGGACTCGGTTGAGGTATCCGAACCTCGATGGGTAAGACGGCTTCCATACCGTATACAAGAGAAGGGGTTGCCCGTGATGTTCGTCTTGCGATAACCATGAAGAGCAAATTGTAACATCTCATGCCAATCTTTGTAAGTCACCGCATCTTACATGATTTTCTTAATGTTCTTGTTGGCGGCTTCCATGGCCATTCATCTTAGGCCGATAAGGAGAAGAGTTGTGATGCTTGATCTTGAACTGCGGCAAAGTTCGGTGATCATCTTGTTGTTGAGATTGGAACCGTTATCGTGATAATCCTTTCGGAGTGCCATATCGATAGATAAGATTATGTTTGATGAATGGAGCCACAACATTCTTAGTATGATGCTGACGAGGTCTTCTACCCACTTGGTGAAATAGTCAATTGCCACAAGGATGAAACGATGTCCATTGGAAGCGTGGGCTTGATTTCTCCAATCATGTCAATGCCCCATTGCAAAAGGCCAAGGAGAAGTTAAAACATTCGAGGTCGGAGGTACGTGCACTTTGTCGGCATAACCGCACTTGTGACAAGATCGAGCATAACGGTGACAATCGCTTCCATGGTGGACCAATAGTAACTGTTCTCAAAATCTTCTTAGCCATGGTGTGTCCACCGGAGTGGGTACCAAATTCGCCTTAACTCTTCCATGATACGCATTGCGGTTTTGGTCTACACAATGTAAGCACAAGTCGTGGTTGCGCTTGTATAAGATGTCGTTCTTGAGAAAGAATTTGGATGCGAATCTTCTCATGAACTTCTTATCATTGACTGATGCCCCAGCGGGATATTCCTGAGTCTCAAGATACCTCTTCACGTCGTAGTACCAAGGTTTCTCTTCTGCGTCAAGCTCATAACAATATGTTGGTTCGTCAAACCTCTCGATGATGATCTGGGGAGCCTCGTTGTCCCATCTGACCTTGAACATAGATGACATAGTAGCTAATGCGTGCCAACCGATTCTCTTCTCGTGGAATGTGATTAAAGTGATCTCTTCAGTAGGGGATCAAACTCGTAACATGCTCGATCGGAATGAGATTCGGATGCTTCGTATCCCACTCGCCTTAATCTGATCACCAAAGTGAGTCTCCATATACTTGCAAGAACTTGATTCTTAAGTCAATAGCACTTTAAGACCCATGATGCACGCCAGATTCGGCCATGTTGTTAGTGCAACCGAAACATAATCTGCGGTGAAAGGCGATGTCCGCCTGGAGATGTAATGATGGCGCCAATGCCATTGCCAAGTGAGTTTGAGGCTCCATCAAAGACCATAGTCCATCGGGATCCTGGTTCAGGTCCTTCGTCCGGGCCTGGTTCTTCACAATCTGTAACTAGTAGAACATCCTCATCTCGAAATTGACCGCATAGAGATAGTCATCTACACTTGATGAGCCAAATGATCGGCTACCACACTTCCTTTGATCACTTTCTGAGAAGTGTACTGGATGTCATATTCGGTCAAGATCATTTGCCATCTTGCAATTCTTTCGGAGAGAGTTGGTTTCTCAAATATGTATTTTATTGGATCCATCTTAGAAATCAACAAGGTAGTGTGAGTCAACATGTACTGTCTTAGTCGTGACAGCCCAAGCCAAAGCGTTGCAAGTTTTCTCAAGTCGTGAGTATCTTGTTTCACGATCGGTAAACTTTTTGCCAAGGTAGTATATTGCATGCTCTTTTCGACCAGACTCGTCATGTTGCCCCAACACACACCCCATTGAATTCTCTAACACTGTCAAGTACATGATAAGAGGTCTTCCTTTGGCAGGTGGAATCAGGATAGGAGGATTCTGAAGGTACTCCTTGATTTTGTCGGCGATCGGCAATCGTCATTCCATTCCACTACTTGATCCTTCTTTAGTAACTTGAAGATTGGCTCACAAGTAGCGGTTAAGTGTGCAATGAATCGCAATGTAGTTCAATCGCCCAAGAAACCTCGACCTCCTTCTGCATGGGAGTGGCATCTCTTGAATAGCTTTAACCTTCGCAGGTCAACCTCAATACCTCTTCCATCGACTACAAACCCTAGGAGTTTTCCTGATCGACTCAAAGGTGCACTTGTTGGGATTAAGTCTCGATCTATACTTCTTCAATCAAATAGCTTCGCAAATGATCAAGATGTTCTTCTTGACCGTGATCGAGCTATCATGTCGTCGACGTAGACCTCTATCTCGTGATGAATCATATCATGAAACAATGTCACCATAGCACGCTGATAAGTGGCACCCGCGTTCTTCAGTCCGAACGGCATAACCTTGTAGCAGAAAGTGCCCCACTGTGTAACGAAAGTAGTCTTCTCCATGTCTTCGGGAGCCATTTTGATCTGATTGTAACCGGAGAAACCATCCATAAAGGAGAAGACCTTATGCTGAGCGGTGTTGTCAACCAGAACATCAATATGAGGAAGTGGAAAATCATCTTTCGGACTTGCTTTGTTCAGATCTCTGTGATCCACACACATTCGTACCTTACCATCCTTCTTAGGCACGGGCACCACATTAGCAACCCACTGGGGATAGGAAGTAACGGCTAGGAAACCGGCGTTGAACTGCTTCATAACTTCGGCTTTGATTTTCTCTGACATCTCAGGACGCATACGACGAACCTTCTGTTTTACTGGGAGAAAACCTTCTTTTGTCGGCAGTCGGTGTACCACGATATCAATGTCCAACCCTTGCATGTCTTCGTATGACCAAGCAAAAACCTCAATATAGTCTCGTAGCATCTGAACCAACCTTTCTTTAACACTGCTCTCAAGACCCGCTCCTATCT
Organism: Vicia sativa; assembly: GCA_021764765.1. Lineage (NCBI taxonomy): Eukaryota > Viridiplantae > Streptophyta > Magnoliopsida > Fabales > Fabaceae > Vicia > Vicia sativa. The sequence goes on along the minus strand of CM038797.1, from coordinate 39,449,303 downwards.
TGATCTCTTTCTTGTCTTCGTCAGTACCCAAATTCACAACCTCAACTTGCTCTTCGTGTGGCTGTATAACTCGCTTTGTTCTTAGCATTTGGCAAGTTCTCCGGCACTTCACAATCTTCCTCACTTTCGTCTTGGCTTGGTAGATCGGATTATCAAGTCATATTTAGCACTAACATAGTTATTAACGAGACTGATTGACTGCGTGTATCACGTGGGTGTGTGTAAGAAACACATAGCTTTTGAAAGGGTGATAAAGTAAAGAAAGAAAACAAACAATTAAATGCAAAAGTCCAACGAATTTATTGAATGAAAATACGCAAACGATGATAATAACCTCAAACGAGCCATGATGCCGGGCAAGGCACTAGGCTTTCAAAGTTTATTGTTCAAAACATAAAGAAATACGAAAAGCAAAACAAAACAAGAGCAATTACTCGACTAAAGGAGATTGGTATGACGTCTTGATCTTCCAATTCTTGAGCCCGTGATCCGGAGTTGGGAAGATCCACTTGCGATGTCGAAGGCGTTGTCTTCGTCTTCTATAACATGAATTCCACTGGTGATGCGGAAGGAAGTTGGCCACGTTCGATTATCTTCCGACCTTGATGGTGAAGCCTAAACCGTCTTGTCAAATTTGAAAGGAAGATCGGTGACCCCAATAGTACTCTTTCCTCCTTCAACAACTTGAGCATCTTTCAATGAGGCCATCCTAGGCGGAACTTGCGTAACCAGAGGATTTGGAGAGTCACGGGCATGACTCGGGATTGTTTCAAAAGCTTGACAAGGAGTCTCAAAGAATTCTCCTTCCATCTCGAGGTATCGGAATGACTAGATGATGACCATGTACTCTTCTTCACCACACCAAACAACCTTCCCTTTCACCGGGTACTTTAGTTTCGATGCAAAGTAGAAGTGTACCGCCCCATGTATCCAAGGGCGTCCAAGTAGGCAAGAGTAGGTGGACGGATGTCCATGACAAAGAAAGTAGAGTCAAAAGTCGGGAACCGACTTTAACAGTGAGTGAGCTCTCCAAGCACTGTGCGCTTAGAACCATTGAAAGCTCTCACGATAATGTCACTGGGTCTCAGAACCAACCCTTCGACATCAAGCCGATCATAAGCAGTCTTCGGTAGGATATTCAGAGCAGAACCGGTGTCAACCAAAACATGAGACAGGGTAACGCCCTTGCATTCGACAGAGATGTGCAAGGCTTTGTTATGTTTCTTTCCGGCAGGAGTCAAATCAACATTAGAGAAGCCTAGGCCGTTGTTGGCAGCCAGGCTAGCAATACAAACTTCGAATTGATCGGTGGTAGTGTCTTGCGGCACATGAGCATTCTTCAGAAACTTCACCAAGGTGTTAGCATGAGCCTCGGAGCACAAGAGCGGAGCAAGCATGGAGATCTTGGACGGAGTCTGTCCCAACTGTTCCACAACATTGTAGTCACTCTTCTTGATAATCTTCAGAATTTCCTCCATTTCTTGTTTGGAGGTGTCTTGATAACTTCCTTTGGTACTTCGGTTGAGCGGGATGAGCCAGGTTCTTTCCCTCTAGTGGGATATTGATTGAGTAGCTGGAATGCGAGCTGGAGTCGCAGTGTCTTTTGGAGGAGAGATCTCTGGAGAGAATACCCTTCCGGTTCTGGTCACCTTACTTGATCCGGTGATGTTGTCGATGTCAGGAATGGTAGCTTCAACGGTCAGATCTTTAATGGTCAGAAGGTCTTGCTTGACACCATGATAGTAAACATCAGCTCCATAATTCCAAGGGATAGCTTTGTCAGAGGAATATGGCACTGGTCTTGGAGAAGTGATAACGAGAGGTGCTACTCTAGGCACAGGGTCAGCAGAGGAAATCCTTATTGTGTTAACATCAGCATAGTCTTCTGGGAAATCGTCACCCCATCCGGTCGCCTTAACATCTTCAATAGGAATCTTGTAACTATCAGGGACTGTGTACTTCACCATGTAATCATATTTTCCACTTGGCTGCCCCAAGGTATCCCACACAGGTGGTGCGGCTTCATTCATATCTTCGATCTTCAGCTTAGCCATATCTTCACACAACTTCTGCACAGGTGGTTTCAGAAATAGTATCTCACGGTTATCCATCATGCACTGAACACGCCTTCTCAACCAAGCACAACCATCAGGTGCAGATGGGCACCAACGACAATTCTCGGGCATCTGGATTGACACGCTTGCAACAAATTCTTCTTAATCATCGAGGAATGGTCAAGTCATCTATGTTGAAAACATAAGTATCGTCACCAACACATTGGAACTCTTGTCATGGTTAGGCATAGGAGCGTTGATCATATTCGAGTCTCAACAGGGTCAAACTCAATCGCTTCGCTTCAATCATATCTTGAATCTTGTTCTTGAGCCCAACAATTGTCGGTGTGCCTGGGCTATTGGAATGGTAAGCACACTTAGCATTAGGATTGTACTGGAGAGGAAGTGTTGACATTCGAGGAGGATCCTCAAGGTAATCACTTCGTTCAACATGTGTTGCAAGGCTTGCAACAAAGGCATGTTGATCTTAAGCTTCTTGTGGCGCTGCTACGCGTTGTCTCACCGAGGTTGTCTTGATGTAGGATTGGAGATCACAACCCCCAGTTGAGCGGTCGGACTTGGCTCGGCTTTTCTGACCATACACAGCATTGACTTATTTCTTAGCACCAAAAGATCTCTTCGCAGCATTTGAAGATGTCTCTACATGAATCTTTCCTCTCTTGATACCAGCTTCAATACGCTCGCCTGTCAATATCAACTCGGTGAATCCGGATGAAGAATTTCCAATCAGATGATTGAAGAAAGGGCCTGTCAGTGTTCCCATGAACATATCAACCAACTCCCTATTGGACAAGGGTGGTTGAACTCTGCCTGCTAGATCTCTCCACTTCTGAGCATACTCCTTGAACTTCTCGTCACGACCCATAGACATGCTTTGTAGTTGCATGCGAGTGGGTGTCAACTCAGCATTGTACTCATACCGTCTGTAGAAAGCATCAGCCAAATCACTCCAAGTACGGATACGATCATTCTCTAGTTGATAATACCATTCCAATTGAGTTCCAGACAAACTCTCTTGAAAATAGTGCATCCACAACTTTCTATCATCAGTGTGGGGATTGATCTTCTGAACATAGGACTTCAAATGCAGCTTAGGGCAAGACATGCCATCATATTTGGCAAAAGTAGGAACTTTGAACTTGGGAGGAATCACAACACCAGGAACAAGACTCAGATCATCAAAGTTCAGCCCGGACATCTTGAGTTTTCCACAAGATTCGACGATCTTCAAGTTGCTTGTACTTGTCATCTTCCTCAGTCTTGGCCATTATCATAGTCTTTTTCAGGCTCATGCTGGCTGCCTTCGTCCTCACCCTTGTTACTTTGCTCATCTTTTTTCTTGAAACTTCCTTCTGAGAGCTCAATACGGCTGACCACCTTAGGACCACCTTTGTAGCGTCTGCCCATGTTGAGGAGACCAACAACCTTCTTCTTCTTGTTGATGAGCTTCTTCAAATCTTCTTGGCCTTGGACCAAGCTGGTGAACATCTGTTGAAACTGAGCATTCGAGCACAGGATCTTTGTGATCTGTTCAAGAGCCATTTCTGCTAAAATAAATAGCGAGCAAATGAGAAAACCAATCTCCAATGTACCTGTGATGCAATGTTATGCTATGCTATGCGATGTTTATGCGAATGCAATGCAATGTTTTCAAGGACCTCAGAGATTTAAATTTGTTAAACAAGCAATGAACAAACATTTATTAGTACTTCTTTTTATTATTCTTTTTTCTTTTTAAGTACAAGAGATAGTTCAAAACAATAATAAAAGAAAAGCATAAAAATCCTAAAGCTCTAAGTCTCCCATGGGCGCTTCCTCTTGGTGCCGATGTAGGCATTGATGTTTCGCTCCTCGTGAAGTAGCTTGGTCAACTCTAGAACTTTCTTCTCACTTGCATAGCACCGAGCTTTAAAGGTATCCCTTTCTTCTTTTAGTTGAATCCAGGATCTCTTCAAGTCTTCAAAATCAGTAGGCATGTCAGGATGGAGAACAGCGTAGGGTACGTCACCTATAGCAACAGGTTCCATAATTACTGGTAAAACAGGCGTGAATGGCATCATGAGGTTTTGAGCTCGAGCTCGCACCCATTTGAGGTAAGGTTCCCAAGGAATGGAGTTCAGGTGCCCCAAAGTCTTGGTATCGGTTTTCTTCACCATGCCCCAAGCATGTATAAACCTTCGTCGGTAATTCTGGAGATCGTGATTGTAGTCGAACACAACATCTTGGAGAAGCATATCATGTGGACCATCTCTTCGGGCGAAACCAAATTGACGTAGAGCTAGAGAAGGGTTGTAAGTAATACCTCCCCTTATACCAAGTAGCGGTACATTAGGGAACTCTCCACAACGCTCAATGAAGGTGAAGTCCTTTTGAGAGAAAAGGCTCCAACGAATATCTGAATGAGGGAGTGACATCAATCTTTGAGACCATCTCAACCTTTGTTCATTCTTCAAAACTGATGGAGGAAGGTGCGAAATAAACCACCTTGAAAGTAACGGGACACAACACATGAGAGTTCCTTGTCGCTTAGTAGTACGAGTGTAGAGAGAATGCAGGATGTCTCCAAGTAAAGTAGGCACAGGATTGCGGGTAAGAAATAATTTGATGGCGTTGACATCTATGAACTGATCCGAATTAGGAAATAGAACCAAACCATAAATTAGCAAGGCCACAATGTTTTCAAATGCATGGAAACTCATAACTTTGAGGAACTCTCGGGCTTTCTTAATTAGGAACTTGGCAAGTAAACCCTTAACTCCACTTCTAGTTTCCCAATTGGCTTCAATGTTTGAACACTTAAGATGTAAGGCGGATGCGATGTCTTCGAACTTAGGAACCTTTTCCAAACCGGTGAATGGCATTTGGTCAAGAATAGGTATCCCAAGTAGCTTAGAGAACTCTTCTAAGGTAGGAACCAACTGATAATCTGGAAATGTAAAGCAATGGTGTTTCGGATCAAAGAACTGGAATAGGACATGCATCATATCTTCTTCAAAACCGGAGATAACCAAATCAAGCAGATAACCATGTCTTTTGATGAATTGAGCATGATCGGGAATCTCTGAAACCAATTCCTTGAGTTGAGAAGGTATACCCATGAAGTTGATTCAGATAGTCTTTCTGGAAGCCATAATCCCTACAAAACAGAGCAAAGATAAATCCCTAGGTCCTTGAAATAGTTAGAAATGATATGCAATGCGAATGATGTCATGATGTCATGTTTAGCACACACAAACAATTCACACAGTGAGCCTAGGATTAAGGCTTGCATGAGGTATAGGTGATTACCCTACCAAAAGTTTGAGTTGGTTCACCCTGTCCTATAATAGTAATCGGGTTCTAGGAATCTCATATCACAGATCTTTCTCATAGGCGCTTATTTCAATACGAAGGCCAAGTGGTCGATCGAAAATGTCCCAAAAGTCTGATCTCAATGAGCGTAGTATCGAGTATCAACCAACCTCGGTCTACACCAAAGCCGGCCATCTCACTACCTTCTAATGGCCAAGATGGGTCAATTAAGGTTCTAAAAGTTTAGTTAGCGCTTGATGACACCACGCAGAAGCCAAATACTATCTTCAACTTGGGAATGAAGAGTATCGGGACAACCAAAGTGTCACGCTAACGTAGCCATCATGTTGACCGTTTAGTTATCGTCTAGCGGCCGATGATCTAATGCTACTTACCTAAAGGAAACCCGGATCGGTGTAGGATCCTCAACAATATAATACACAAGCAACCCTTAAAGATAAAGCATACAATTCAAACAGCATTAAAGGTTATCTAGAAATCCCTAAGGCAATTCTCTTTTAGGATTTCTCCCACAGTCGCCATTACGTAACACGGTGAACCGACTTTGTAGGATTTTTGTATCCAAATGTGCGGATAGCAAGAGTCGCCACCGACTTTTATTTTTATCCAATTAAGGGAAGGTAAAAGTACAAAAAGACCTTCGTTTAGATTACGAGTTCGGGAGAATGGTTATGAAAAGGAAGGTATTAGCACCCTTTCCATCCGCAGTTTATTCTACGGGCTCTTAGTTGCTCTAGATCACTTTCTTAAAATTGCTTTTTGTGTGTTTGACGAAATGTTTTGAAAGATGGCATTTCGCTTTGACTTTGTAATGACTCATGTAGGAGTGTATACAAAGTGTTCGGAAATGTTTTGTTTTGAAAAAGAATTTGAATTTTGAAAAAGAGTGTGGTGTGAAAAGCATTTGGTAGAGCGAGCAACTAGGAGACTTATTACCCACTCAGAATTTGGTCGTTTTCGTACTTCTACGTTCCTTTAGAATAGCGCTAGCCGTACCATTAGTTAGTAGGTAGCTCCATTCGTAGGATGTAAGCGGGACATTCGAAGGGACATCGGATGGTCATTGAAGGCAACTTGTAGGAAGTATCCTAGCACATTCGAAGGACTATCATCATTTTCGTGGCGACAATCGAGGGTCAAGATCATGTATTCGGAAGCGACATCGTGGGTCTATGATCTTTGTATCGAAGGGACTATGATGATTTGTTTGGAAGGCAACGGTGCTAGAATACCTCTACGTTCGAGGGACATGACCATTTTGAATTCGCAAAGGCAACGAGAGAGAATTACCCTAAGGGGTGCGTGTGTGAAAGAAGTGTGTCAAATTCAGATATTTTATCTTGAAGGTTAGTGGGCTATGTTCAATTTTAGTCTTGCCATACACGCCTAATTACTAGCAATTGATAAGGGTGCGGAAAGTAAAAATGCGGAATGTAAAAGCGGAAATGTAAAGGTGCGGAAAGGTAAACCTACGCTATTACAAGGCTTTGGGGCAGATACATAATTTAAAATGCGGAAAATAAAGTCCTAAATTAAACTATTACATCCCATGAACAGTTACATTATTGGAAAATAATATGATAAAATGATATAGAGAAAATCGTCTGAATCGGATCAACCTGTACAAAAAGAAGAAATCGGAAAATGCAATATGAATCGAACAAGAGAAAAAAGGTTAGAAAAATGCAAGTTTCAATATGGGAAAATTAATACATGCTGGAAATAAGATAAATAAGTTAAAATAATTTTTTGGGATTTTTTAGAAAAGATTTAATAATTAAAATGCAATTAAAAGTAAATTAAATGCAAAAATATAAATAAAAATAAATATGCATGCAAAAATATGTTTTTTAATTTATTAAATTAAATAAAGATTTTCAGAATATAAATGTAAAAAGAAAATATTTTTTGATAATTTTATAATGCAGAAATAAAATATTGAAAAGAAATTAAAATATGCAAAAATATTAGAAAATAATGAAAAATAGAAAAAATATGAAAAGTTTGAAGTTTGAGAAAAAGGAAGCAAAACCGGTCTCAAGGAGGTTCGAACTGGAGACCTTTTGGGGCATCTTTCAATCCCAACGCCTTAACCACTGGGACAACGCGTCTTTGGTGTTTGGAAAGCTGGAATTAAATGAATATCAACGTAAACGTGTCACTGATATTTTGAAAATCAAACACAGTCAGCCTTGTGGACCCCAGTTATTTTGAACGGACGAATCATGGAAGCCGAAATCGCCACGCAAGCCCACGCCGGAGTCAAAGTTTTCAACGACGCCGGAGCCCTAGCTCCGGTCGTCCTCTCCGATTGCCCAAACCTGCAAACTCAAGAAATATGCAGAATAAATGGAAAAGGAGGACCCTACCCCCCTAAATCGAGGGCTGCGAACACAATGGCGGAGTCCGTTTGCCCTAAATCGGCCTGGAAAACGAGATACGATACAGACAACCAAATCTGCCCTAACAATGGTGATTTGAATTCTGGACGTTCATGCTTGCATGTAATGGTTCTAATGCAACCTAACAATCATCCTGAGATCAAATAAACACAACAAAAATGTTAACAATGCATGAGATATCGAAATCGAAATTGCAAAGAATAGCAAACCGGTGAGAGTCCAAGAACGAGTTCTGAGCAGCCTGGGCTTGAGGTAAAGGTTGGTATTGCTTGCTGGGAAGCTCCTGAGGAGGATTGGATGGTTAGATTGGCTTGGAACTTGCTGGTTTTTGAAATTCGAATTTCAAGAATGTATGAAAATTTTTGGCAAAGTAAGGACTCTCTCTTGGGCTAGGGTTTCCTCCTCTATGCTGGCTGTATTGCTTGATATTTATAGGAGAAAATTGGATGGCAAAAGCAAGCAAAAAAGATCCATTCATCAATGTGCAAATATTTTCCCATAAATAAAATCAAATTTCTTTAAAAACTTGATTTTTTCTTTCCATATGCAAGCTATCACGATTTGGCAAGAGTGGTGGGCTTTCTTGGTCATTAAGAAAGATATAAATCCAACTTATTTGAAAAAGAAACTTAATTTTCATATTTTACATAATTTATTTTTGAATTAAATGTTATAAAATTCAAATATAAATCATGAAAATAGAAAATCACCAATGCCAAGCATTTATGGGTCAAAAATCATGTCATGAACAAGTTTGGATCAAAAGATTATAGGCCCATTTGGAAAATTTTGCATTTTGACCAAAATGTCCTTTTGTGCAATTGTCCAAAATTGCCCAACTTCTGAGTAGTGTATCTTACTCAATTTTCCACATTTTTGAGTGTTCTTGGACTTTTTGGAAAGCTCTAAGAGTCCTCTAAACAATGTCTTTGGTTTCATCTCAATTGGAGTTACCATGCTTAATATATCTTCAAATCAAAAACTTGACTTTTTGTTGACTTTGAAAATGACCTGTAATGTTTTGAGCTATACCTCTCAAATGAAGCATTTTTTGGACATTCTTGTGAGACATGAAGTTGTAGAGAGTTGAATTTCCTTCAAAATGAGCTTTGGTGGGAAAATTTCTGAGAAAGTATGAGAAAGTTATGATCAGTCAAAGTTCAGTTGACTTTTCACCTAGAAACCCTAATTTAGAAAGTTTGACTTTTGAGCAAATCTTGAGTTTTCTTGATGAATCATGATCAACCCTTGATCAAATGATGAATGTAACTTCAAAATGAGGATGTTGACCAAAAATTATGAAGTTTGACTGTATGTTGACCACAGTTGACTTTTTGTCCAAAACAACTGATTTTCAACCATCTGAGCAATTGTCTGAGGAAACTTGACTTGTGAGGCTTGAAATTTGACATGGAGAATCTTTGAAGCATATGAGGAGGCATGAAGACCATTGGAGATGTTGGAAGTTCATCTTGACTTGAGAGATACCAAACCCTAGTTTGGGTTGATTGTCTAGGAGAGAGTTTGTCTGATCAACTCTTGAGGAATCCTTGAGTATGGATGTATGAAATCTCTTGAGTAGATGGAGGGCAAATTTTGGGGTATGACACGGTACGAGTACTATTTCACCATATTCATACCAACACAAAGGCGTTCTGCACCTCCGACCATAAAATGCCTCGAAAGGTGCCCTACCCATACTAGAATGAAAACTATTATTATAAGTGAACTCAATCAGCGGAAGATAACTATCCCATGTAACTCCCTTCTCGAGAACACAAGCTCTTAACAAATCCTCTAACAACTGAATAGTTCTCTCTATTTGACCATTTGTCTGTGGATGATATGCAAAACTTAATTTCAACTTAAAACCTAACGCATATGTTGGCCTGGATTTTTACAAGGTAAAAATCCAACCAATAAGAGAAAATAATACAAAGAGGCTTTTTGTATTTATTACTATATGAAGGTCGACTAAGTTGTTTGGTCGAACGAGGTACAAAGCCAGATGTGGTGAGGTCGACCAAAATACCAATTGGGCTTTGAAATGACAAATGCCCAAATATTAAAGATGGCCCAATTTATTGAAATGAAATATTCTTGGAGGAAAGAAATGAAGATAGAAACGTGAGTTCGTGGGAAGAGGTTATAGGAAAAACGTGGCGTTCAAAGGAAGAAATCCCGCTTGGAAGTAGTTATCAAAATGTAGTATAAATAAAGCACTTGGTGCATCTTGTAAAGAGTTGAAGCATTTCACATTCCCAACGCTAAACACTCAGAGCAACCAAGCGATCGAGCGAAATGAGTCAGGCTAGGGCAATGTATGTTTGAATCAACTTGTTTATTTTCTTAAACAATTTTTCTGTTATGTCATTTACCTTTACCTTTTTAAACGCTTTCATTGCTTTTTTATGAATTTAATTTATTTTCTTTTTAATCACACAAACACGTTAGACATGGGGTCAAACATATGTATTTTATTCAAAGCATTTTATAAATATTAACACTTGAAAAATAACACAGTACTGAGATTCCTTGGTCGATCTCACTAGTAAAATTTTTGGCAAGAGACCAGTTTTATTTACCAAAATCCGAGGTAAACAAATTGGCACACCCGGTGGGACTGTGTTAATTGATTTCGTTTTAGTGTTAAGTTTTATAGCAATATATAGTTTCTTTATTGTGTATGAATTTAAGGAGTGGTAAGCATTTGCCAAAGATCGAAATGACACGTTCTGACACAAACACTTCAGCACATGCATATACACAAGTTTCTACACAAAATGTGGATGTTATACTAGTAAATGCCACAACACAAAGAACAACAGTTTTATCTCTGTTGAGGTACCTAGACGAGGGATACCATCGTTTGATCCAAATCGATCACCTTTTGCAGGGGGACAGGGTCAACTTTTAATCCTCATCAATATGGTATACATTATTCTATGATGGTTGGGTTGTAATCTAACCCATCTACTTATATTGAAAATATAGTAGCCACCGGTCATCAATGTGGTTATCCCCCAGGTATTCGATCAAGTGGTATTGGATATATCCCTCAGTCGACACCGTCATTAAACACTACTTCTATTATGGCTTTAAGACAAAAAAATGGATGAGAGTAATTTAGAATTGGTGAATATCTTAACTCAAAAAATGGATGAGAGTTGCCTTAACTCACATATGAGGAGGAAGAATTGGTTGAACAATATGAGCCTAGACTAATTGTAGTTAGGAGAAATCAGAATGTTGATCACCTATTGAGAAATGTTAATCTTGGGCGTAATAACATTATGAATGTAGTGGAAGAAGTGTTGACACGTTCTGGGGTAAATATTGGCCTTAGGAGGCCTAATTATCCGTCCTCATTGCCTGATTATATTCGACAGGCAGAATTACCTAGGGGATGTAAAGTATCTAAGTTTACTAAATTTGCTGGTGAGGCTAGTGAGTCAACTATCAAACATATTGATAGGTACAAAATAGAAGCTGGTGACATAGCCAATGATGAAGGTATAAAATTGAGATATTTCCCTAACTCGTTAACTAAAAAATGCTTTTACTTGGTTTACAACCCTAGCTGCAAATTCTATACGTACTTGGGATCAGTTAGAAAGTATTTTCCATGAATAATTTTATGTTGGTCACCCCAAAATAAGTCTAAAGGAGTTATCGTCAACTAAGAGAAGGTCATATGAGTCAATGGAGGCTTACTTGAATAGGTTTAGGGTATTAAAGTCTAGATGTTTTACTAGAGTCCCTGAGTATGAGTTATTCGAAATGGCTGCTGGAGGTTTAGATTACTCAATTAGGAAGAAATTTGATCCTCAATATATTACAGTCATGTCTCAATTGGCTAACAAGGTTTGTTATATCGAACCGTTAAAAACAGAAAAAGCTAGGGTCTCAAAAGATCATAGAAAAGGTAAAGTAGCTTATGTTGATACTGAGGAATATTCCATGGGTTCTGAAGATGAGTACATGAAGGAAGAGGAAGTTAATGTGGCTGAACTAAAGGCTGGTCCCCCATATGCATATGAATCTATTAGACCATCTAAGGGAAAGATGGTCAAATAACCAAAAAATGATAAATTTGTGGCTAAAAAATATACATTTTTTATTTGTCAAAATATGATGAAATATTTGATGTTGTAGTCTAAAATGGACAGATTATAGTGCCTCAGGGTATTAAGAATCCACCATTAGAGCAAAAACAGAAAAGTGGTTTTTGCAAATATCATAATTTGTTGGGTCATAATACTTCTCAATGTGTTCTTTTAAGGGATTTTATTCAAAAAGCACTGAAGGATGATAGACTAAACTTTGGTAAGAAGCCAACATATCCTATGAAGGTCGACTCAAACCCTCTTCATATTGGTGATGCTAACTTTGTGGAGCCATTGAAGGTGTTGATGGTCGAAACTGCTGATGGTTTCGAAGACGAACAAACTGTTGGTGTAAGCCCTAGAGGCCAATACCTTTTGGTACTTGTATCGAATTATTTATTAATAATAAAAAGGCTTTTCTTTATTATGTTTACTTTCTAATAAAGTCCCTAGAATAGTTAGTCTGTTTAATGCATTGTTAAGTGTGACTTAATCATGAGATTCCATTAAACACAAGGACACTATTCTTAAAGTATCCATAATCGAGCTTTATTGTGAAGTGGGATAACATTAAAGCATTGAGATTATTATGAAGATAGACTGATGATCACATCTCATGGATCATGAATAAGGAGTTATCAAGTCTTGACATAGGTATAAATATTAGGAGTAATATTTATACTGGATTGACCCACTATGAGAATACTACATAGAATGTTATGCAAAGTGTCATAAGTTATTCTCATGGTGATAAGTGGTGTATACCACCCTTCAACCTGAAACCACTATGGACCCTAGATGTAGAGTCAAGTTCTTTATTGCTGATCAAACGTTATCCGTAACTGGATGACCATAAAGACAGTTGATGGGTACTTCACAAAGCATGCTGAGGGACATGAGTGACCTAGATGGAATTTGCCCATCCTGCGTAACGGGATAAATGTCTGAGGGCCCAATATTGAACTGGACAAGGATGACATAATCTATGCCTTGTGTTTAATATAGACATAAGAGAAAAGGGTAATTATACACACAAGTATTATCATGGAAAGGTTTTGTCAGATCACATGACATTTTCGTGACTTGGGTAGCAGTGATGTGTTGCTAGATACCGCTCACTGTTTATTATGTTAAATGTGATTTAATATAATTGCCAATGTTGCGGAAACCTACAGGGTCACACACATAAGGACATATAAATGAGAGATAGAGTAAATGAGGAACACCGTAAGGTACAATGTATTTAAGTGGAATACAGAATGTGGTAAGGTACTGCACGCTTAAGTGATATACGATAAATCATAACGTATGATATTCGTATGCTTTATTGGGCTTTTAGTTTACAGCCTTTATTGGGCTTTTAGCTTGCAGCCCACACTTGTGGTTTTATAAATAGAACCCTTATGCTGAAGCTTTTCACTTGATGAAAAATTCGCTCATTCTCTCACTCAAGGCTTCCGTTTGTGAGCAGCTAGCACTGTGATCGGGAGCGACATGTTCATGTGGACTGAGTAAAGATGTTGTCCTTCTTCAACATTCGTGATCACAACATCGAAATCGCCACAAGAGGTAAAATAATCTATCACTGACCATGATCATTCATAAGGATCACTAAAGGAAAATTGTTTTCTGCTGCGTTTTATATCAAAATTTTCCTTCAGAGATGATGCCCATTAGAAGCGATCGGCTTGATTTCTCCAATCATGCCAATACCCCACATCGTGAAAGGCCACGGGGCGGTCAGAACATTCAACGGAACTGGAGGTACGTGCTATTTGTCTGCGTATATTTGGCATTTGTGACAAGATCGAGAATATCGATAACAATCAGCCTCCATAGTGGACCAATAGTAACCTGCTCTCAGAATCTTCTTAGCCATTGTATATCCACTGGAATGAGTATCAAATGCACTGTCATGTAACACTTCCATAATTCGTCTGGCTGTCTTCTAATCTACACATTGGAGTAAGGCCAAGTCACAGTTGCATTTGTATAAAATGTCGTTATTGAGAAAGAACTTACCGGCGAATCTTCTTAGGAACTTCTTATCATTGGCAGATTCCCCTTTAGGGTATTCTTGAGCCTCGAGGCACCTCTTTACTTCGTAGAACCAAGGTTTCTCTTCTACTCCTTCAGTATCAAGTTCGCCACAGTATTCTAGTTTGTCTAGTCTTTCAATCGTAATTTGGGGAGCTTCATTGTCCCATCCGACTTTGAACATAAATGACATGGTAGCTAACGTGTCTGCCAACTGGTTCTCTTCTTGTGGAATATGCTCGAAAGTGATTTCTTCGAAGTAGGGGATCATATTCAACACATGTTCTCGATATGGAATGAGATTCGGATGCTTCGTGCCCTATTCGCCTTTAATCTGACTTATCACCAAATCTGAGTCTCCATATACTTGCAAAAACTTGATCCTTAAGTCAATAGCAACTTTGATACCCATGATGCACGCCTCGTATTCAGCCATATTGTTGGTGCATTCGAAACATAGTCTGGAGGTGAAAGGTGTATGACTGCCTTTAGGATGTATGATTACATCGTCAATACCATTGCCAAGCGCGTTAGAAGCTCCATCGAAAACCATGGTCCATCGGGATCCTGGCTCGGGTCCTTCGTGTGACACCCCGATTTAATTCAAATATTAAATAAATAGGAATTTAATTATTTAATTAATTAAAGGCTTGACTATTTATATTTTCGGAATTAATGGGATTAATTAAAGAAAAGAAGAGATGGAGGTGTGAGGTGTAATTAGGGGTGTGAGGAGTAAATTACTCTACTCTTACTAATTACCACTTGTTTTATTTTATTGGAATAAATAAAGGAATAATAAAAGGAATATAAAAAGGAGAAGAAAGAGAAATAGGTCTTTTTGGAGAAAAAGTCATTATACGTAGAATTGGAGAAGAGAAGAGAAGAGAGGAAAAGCCGACGCCGAGAGAAATCGAAGATCATCGCAAGGTAAGGGGTGATTTCTTTCGGTTAATATGCCTTATGGGTTTTGGGAATCAACCGGGTAATTGGGTATGTTAGGAAATTGATTATAGGTTTATAGAATGAAACCCTGTTTTGTGTCGGTGTATGGAATTAGGATCATTAGTATGTCAAATAACTAATAGGGATGAGTAAATTATGTTGTTTGATGTTATAATGGTGTGAAATGATTATAAATTGGTGTTCCTAATGTCACAATTCGTATTAGAAAGTTTGGAAATGATAAAGGATGCATAATGCTTTGTCAAAAGTAGCGAAAATCTTTGTTATAGGTCGTGGGAACCGGTTCCCTGTGGGGAGGAACCGAGTTCCCAGTGTTAATTTTCAAAACTGGGGAAAATTGGACTCAGGAACCGGTTCCTGTCTATGTCGGAACTGGGTTCCCATACAAAAACCAGGGATCAAGATTTTTAAACTTCATAGGAACCGGTTCCTGTATATGTAGGAACCGGGTTCCATGTGCAATTTTTCAAAAATACTTAAACTTCAAAAATTCATATTTTCTAAACCGTAACTCCGATTCGAGTGCCGTTTTCGGCATTATTTCTTAAATTTAAAATACTATATTTTAAAAAGGGAAAAATATTATTTTGCTAAAATTATTTTAAAAAGAGTCGAGCTTCCGATTTTTGAAAAGAGTGATTAGTTAAGGATAATGGGGAACTATTACAAATGGTATGAGTTACCGGATGAGATATTAATGCTTACAATGTTGTATCTAGATGTTCATTATGATTGAATATGATACATTGGTGAATTGGCATTATGTGATTTATATTGATATCATGATCTGAGAATTAATGTTGCATGCTTTTATGATGCATGCATAAATATTTGTTGATTTGGTTCATTCCCATTGTGCGGAAGTGAACTGGCTAAGCCAATAGACTTACCCGAAGATTGAGGTAGTGAGGTTGGATTCTTGACCCAGTGGCTATGGGCAAATCGTGGATTTACACTGTCTTTCCACATGTAAACGGAGCAGTGGGTGAACTCAGTTCACGTTTTGGTACCACATGCATAGAGTCTGCATTGCATATGGAGTTGTAACATGCTAGGATGGTTTCCAGTGTTGCAATTTCCATTGTTTGTTATATTACATGTCAGTTGTGTGAGATGTGTTGTGAATTGTCTCTGGTTATGTGTTTGGATAATGGACTAATATATCTGATTATTCTGTTGTATTTAAAAGATAATGCATGTTATATTGAATTGAAATCTCACCCTTACTTTAACGATTTCAGATCCGAAGTGATTAGCTGCTTGGAGTTGGTGAGGATAGCTCTAGCATTGAGTCAGTTAGTTAATCCACGTGTCAGTATCGTGCTCTGGTAGATGTAACACTGGGGAATCGTTTGTTTTGAAATCCTTTAATGGAATTCCTTAATGTTTTGAATCATGTTTTGGTTAATATCCTGGAATACTATGAATGATGTATTCGAAATTTTGGTTATGTTTCATTTCCGCTGTTAAACATAACTTTTGCATTATTTACTTAATAAATCTTCTTCAGTGAAAGCATGACAACTGTATTGATTGATTTAAATTATTAGAATTGTGATGCCTCTTGGATTATGATTAAATACTCTGATTATTATTTATAAAACGCGGGTAAATAGAAGGGGGTGTTACACTTCGTCCGGTCCAGGCTCTTCATAATCGGTGACTAACATAATATCCTCGTCCGGGAACTCGAAATGCATAGACTGGTAGTCATCTACGGCCTGATGAGCCAAATGATCAGCTACTATGCTTCCCTTGACTTCCTTCTCAGTAGTATACTGGATGTCGTATTCGGTCAAGATCATTTTCCATCTTACTATTCTTCCGGAGAGAGCAGGTTTCTCAAATATGTATTTTATCGGATCCATCTTAGAGATCAACAAGGTAGTTTAAGTCAACATATACTATCTTAGTTGGCGAGCAGCCCAAGCCAAAGCGTTGCAAGTTTTCGCGAGCTGTGAGTATCTTGTTTCACAGTCGGTAAACATTTTGCTAAGGTAGTATATTTCATACTCTTTTCGACCAGACTCGTCACGTTGCCCCAACACACACCCCATTGAGTTCTCTACTATTTTTAAGTACATGATGAGAGGTCTTCCCTTAACTGGTGGCATTAGGATAGGAGTTGCTTGTAGGTACTCCTTGATTTTGTCAAAAGCTGTGTGGCAATCATCGTTCCATTTTACTACTTGATCTTTCTTCAATAACTCGAAGATTGGCTCACGGGTAGCAGTTAGATATGCAACGAATCAGGCAATGTAATTCAGTCGTCCCAATAAACCTTTGACTTCCTTCTTGGTACGGGGAGCTGGCATTTCTTGAATAGCTTTAACCTTAGCGGGGTCAACTTCAATACCTTTACCATTGACAATGATCCCAGGAGTTTTTCTGGATCTGACTCCAAAGGTGCATTTGCTCGGATTCAGTCTCAATCTGTATTTATTCAGTCTATCAAACAACTTTCACAAATGATCAAAATGTTATTCTTCAGTTTGTGATCGAGCTATCATGTCATCGATGTAGACCTCTATCTTGTGATGAATCGTATCATGTAATAAAGCCACCATAGTGTGTTGATATGTTGCGCCAACATTCATCAACCCAAACAACATGACCTTGTAACAGAAAGTGGCCCATTGTGTAATGAAAGTAGTCTTTTCCATATCTTCGGGAGCCATCTTGATCTAATTATAACTGGAGAAACCATCCATGAAGGAGAAAACTTTGTGCTGAGAAGTATTGTCAACCAAAACATCGATATGTGGAAGTGGAAAATCGTCTTTCGGGCTTGCCTTATTCAGGTCTCGGTAATCCACACACATTTGCACCTTGCCATCCTTCTTAGGTACGGGCACCACGTTCGCAACCCAATGTGGATAAGAAGTAACGACTAAGAAACCGACATTGAACTGCTTCATAAATTCGGCTTTAATTTTCTTGGACATCTCGGGACGCATACGAAGATCCTTCTACTTCATAGGTAGAAATCCTTCTTTTGTTGGTAGTCGGTGTACCACAATGTAAATATCTAAACCTGGCATATCTTCGTAGGACCAAGCAAAAATCTTAATATAGTCTCGCAGCATCTGGACCAATCTTCCTTTAACACTGTTCTGAAGACCTGCTCCTATCTTGATTTCTTTTCTGTCTTGTCGATACCTAGATTCACAACTTCGACTGGCTCTTCGTGTGGTTGTATAGCCCTTTCCTCTTGTTGTAGTAGTCTGACAAGTTCTCCTGGCACTTCACAATCTTCCTCACCTTCGTCTTCGGCTTGGTAGATCAGATTATCGTAGTCATATTTAGCAATAGCAGAGTCGTTATCAACGGGATCCGGAGTGAATATGGATCTGCAGTTTATTATATGGGTGTGTGTAAGAACACATAACTTTTTGAAAAAGGTGATAAAGTAAAAGAAAGACAGAGAGCAGAATATTTGAATGCAAAAGTCCAATGATTTATTGAATGAAAATATGTGAATGACAAATAACAACCCTCACAAACGAGCCGTAGTTCCCCAGGCAAGGCACTAAGCTTAAAGTTTATTGTTTGAAACTATAAAGCATAAAAGCATAGAACAGAGCAAGCAACTACTCCTGTTTAAAGGAGATTGGTATAACATCTTCAATCGTCCAATTGTTGAGTCCATCACCAAGAGTTGGGAAGATCCAATTGTTGATGTCGAAGTCACCATCATCGTCTTCTATAGCATGAACTCCGTCTTTGTTGATGCGGAACGGAGGTCCACTGGCACATTCGTGGCGTATCATCTTCTAACCTTTGGTAGTGAAGCCTAAACCAGTCTTGTCAAATTTGAACGGAAAATCGGGTAGTTGACCCCAAATAGTACAACCTCCTTCTTTGACTACAGCTCTAGCATCTTTCAGCGAGGCCATCTTCGGTGGAACTATAGTAACCTCAGGAGTGACAGGAGAGTCGGCAGGCATGACTTGTGGAACTACTTTGAAAGCTTGATATGGAGTTTCGACAAATTCACCTTCTATTTCGATGTATCAGAATGACTGCATATGGCTTACCATATATTCTTCTTCTCTGCATACTGTAACCATTTTCCCCTTCACTGGGTACTTCAACTTCTGATGCAGGGTATAGGTAATAGCGCTTGCCCCATGTATCTAAGGGCGTCCAAGCAGGCAAGAATAAGCTGGATGAATGTCCATCACAAAGAAAGTAGAGTCAAAAGTCTGGGAACCTACTTTGATCAGCAGGTTAAGCTCTCCAAGTACTATTCTCTTCGAACCATCAAAAGCTCCTACGATTATGTCACTGGGTTTCATGACCACTTCTTCAACATTAAGTCGGTCGAGAGCACTCTTCTGAAGGACATTCAGAGCAGAGCTAGTATCCACCAATACGTGAGACAATGTAGTGCCCTTACACCCTATAGAAATGTGCAAGGTTTTGTTATGTTTCCTTCTTGTAGAAGTTAGATCAGCATCAAAAAACCCTAAACCATTGTCTGCGGTCAGGCTAGCAATACAACTTTCGAATTGGTTAGCAGAAGTGTCTTGCAGTATGTGAGCATTCTTCAGAAACTTCACCAAGGATTTAGCAAGAGCCTCATAGCACATTAACAGAGCTAACATAGAAATCTTGGACGGGGTTTGTCCCAACTGCTCCACAACATTGTAGTCTCTCTTCTTAATGATCTTCAGAATTTCCTCCATTTCTTGCTTGGAGGTATCTTCAATAACTTCCTTTGGTACCTCCGTCCGAGCAGGTTGAGTCACTTTCTCTTTCCCTCGAGCCTCAGGAGTTGGTTCAATAGTAGGAATGCGAACTAGTGTAGTAGTATCTTTTGGAGGAGAGATATCTGGAGAAAACACTTTTCCGATTTTGGTTACTTTGCTTGACCCGATGATAATGTCGACATCAGGACTAGTAGCTTCAACTGTACCGTCTTCAATGGTTAATGGCTTTTGCTTGACGCTATAATAGTAAACTTCGGCTCCATAATTCCAAGGTATAGCTTTGTCAGAGGAATATGGAATTGATTTGGGCGAGGTAATAATTAGAGGTGATACTCTAGGCACAGGATCAGAGGTAATATTTATTGTGTTGATGTCGGCATATTCTCTGGGATAATCATCTCCCCATCCGTTTGCCTTGCTGTCTTCAATTGCAATCTTGTAGCTCTCAGGGGCGGTATATTTCACTCTAAAATCAAACTTCCCACTTGGCTGCCCGAAGGTATCCCAGACTTCTCGTACGACTTCGCTTACGTCTTCGATCTTCAGACTTTTAGAAACATCTTCGCACAAACTCTCTATAAACGGAGCTTTTAGGAATAGAAATTCTCGGTTGTCCATCATGCGCTGAACACGTCTCTTCAACCAAGCACATCCATTAGATTCAGATGCACACCAACGGTAGTTGTCAGGACATCCTGGAAATAAACCGGCTTGCAACAAATCCTTCTTGACAATCATCATGGGAATGGTCAGCTCATTCACATCAAATACATAAGTTTGCTCAGTCAATTGCTCAGATGGTTGAAAATCACATGTATTGGAAAAATAGTCAACTGTGGTCAACATACAGTCAAACTTCATAATTTTTGGTCAACATCAATATTTTGAAGTCATATTCATCATTTGATCAAGGGTTGATCATGATTCCTCATAAAAAGTCAAGATCTGATCAGAAGTCAAAGTTTCCAAATTAAGGTTGCTCTAGACAAAAGTCAACTGAACTTTGACCAGACATAACTTTCACATACTTTATCAGAAATTTTCCCACCACAACTCATTTTAAAGAGAATTCAATTATCTACAACTTCATGTCTCACAAGCTAGGGCAGAAAGTGCTTCATTTGGAAGATATGGATCAAGACATTATAGGTCCTTCTAGAAAAGTCAACAAAAGTCATCTTTTTGCAAAGAAGTGTTCATGAGCATGGAAACTTAAATGAAGATGAAACCAAAAGGGCTGTTTAGAAGACATCTTGAGCATTCTAAAAAGTCCAAGAACACCCAAAAATGTCAAAAATTGAGCAAGTTACAAATTGTGCAAGTTGAGCATTTTTGAGGAGGTGCATAAAGAGAAATACATTGTACAAGCCAAAAATTTCCAAATGGGCCTAAGATTTTGTGATTTAAAACTTGATCATAAGATAATCCATGACCACCATGCAGCAAGCCACGCCCTTCACCCTATTTATTTATTTATTTTTGAATTTAATAGCTTAAATTCAAATTTAATTAAATAAAATGCAAAAATAAAAGATAAGGCAAGATGGGCTAGATATTTACATGGCTTCGGGTCCAAGATAACTCATTACAAGCTGTCAATTTCGTTCAAGAAGATTGAGGGAAGATTGAATATATTTGGAAAGATTTTGTGAAATTTTTCAAATCAAATATTCTCCATTCAAGGAGTATATTTTCTCTCAATGTCTTAACCTAATTTCATTCCTCTATAAATACATGGCTTTCTTACAAGTTCAAGAGGCTTTTTAGACAACCCTTATACATGCTGCCAGCCCCTTGCAAGAATCCTAAAATTCTCAAAATTTCTCAAAAGTTGGCCAAGTCGTATTCCAACTTCCAGCCAGTTTCAAGAGCTTCCAAGTATTGATTCTTGTTCCTGAAGTGCAGTAGGGTAAGAATGGATCATAATCCATGGTCAGAACATGCTAAGTCGTGCCATCCATGAGCATCCATATTCATGTTTTGTTGAAAATCGTATTTTGCTTTTTACCTTGTTTTATTGATTTTTGACTATGCTAATGTGTTCATGAAGTCTTTTAGAGCAAGTTTGATCCATCCTCCACAAGCTTTGACACGTAAATCACTATATGCCATTGTTAGGGCATGAACTTAGCGAAGATCCGGTTTCCACGATGCAAGCCGTTTTAGGATGAACAAACACTACCATTAGATTTGTAGCATCTTAATTTGTAGATCTGAATTATTCTTGTTTGTGTTTTCATGTGATTTTTAGGTTTTTAGCATTTGAGCATGCCGGAGAAGACGACCGGAGCATTGCTCCGGTGATTCTGACTCAGAGGCTTCTAACCCTTACCTATTTATGGGTTCAGAAGGATGAATGGATGTATCACCACCCCAGCGGTTCACCTTGCACGCATTATGTCACTCTCTCTATCAGGTCGTGGGTTCAAACCCCACCTTTGCAATTTTTCTTTGCAGGTACCGAATGGCGGAAACTCGCCCGAAACTCCGGACCTCCCACCGAAGTGTCAACCACACCACAAGCATCAGAAGCTCCAGCTTATGAGTCTCGAGCAGCAGAATCCCATAAATTCCAATTTCTGGATCCCCCTCAGAACCAAGACCATGCCCAGAAACTCCAGTTTCTGGACCTCATCATAAAACGTCACGCCCAGAAGTACCTATTTCTGGACCCATCTCCAGCAGAAAGCCCCAGAAATTCCAATTTTTGGGCACCTCCAGTGCAGAAACCCCAAAAGTTCCAACTTCTGGGTGCCTCCAGCAGAAATTTCCCAGAAAACTCCAACTTCTATGATGGCTTCCTCCAGAAGCACTTATGCATTTTTTTCTTTTATCTTTTCCATGTTTTATTATCTTCGCTAATTTCATGATTAATTAAAATTAGTAAATTAGGTTAAACAATTATGATTAATTAGACAACTTCCACTAAATTTTTTCTCTTATTTTAATTAATTAATTTAGGGTTAGTATTAACTAATATTTCTTAAAATTAATTAAAATCAATTAGACTTAGGATTATTTCTCACATCTTAAAAATCAAAAAATATTAAGACTAGTTTTCTTTTCCGTTATTTATTTTCTCGCATTCTTTTTCCAATATTATGTAACTGCTCATGAGATGTAATAGCTTTAACTAGGTTTTACTTTCCGCACTCCTATATTATGTAACTGCCCCAAAGCCATGTAATAGCGTAGGATTTACTTTCTGCACTTTACTTTCCGCAATTTACTTTCCGCACCTATAAACTGCTAGTAATTAGGCGTGTATGGCAAGACTAAAAACAACGTAGATCACTTCTAAATACAAGATAAATTATCTGAATTTAACACACTCTCTTCACACGTGCACCTCCTAGGGTATTCTCTCTTGTTGCCTTTCAAATAAATGGTCAAGTCCCTTGAACATGGGGGGTATCTTAGCACTGTTGCCTACGAAACATATCATCATAATCCCTTCGAATCAAAGATCATAGTCCCTCGATGCTGCCTACGAATACATGATCTAGTCCATCGATTGTTGCCTATGAAAAGTGATGATCGTCCCTACAAATGTGCTAGGATATCCCTATAAGTTGCCTTCTATGACCATACGAATGTCCCTTCGAATGTCCCTTTACATCCAACGAATAAGGTTACCTACCAACTAATGGTATGGATAACGCTATTTTAAAGGAAAGTAAAATAACACGGAAACGACCGTTCTGAGTAGGTAATAGATTCTTAATTTCTTGCTCTACCAAAACATCTTTTTACACCTTGCACTTTTACAAAGTTAAAACATTTTTCCAAAACGAAACATTTCCGAAAACTTCGTATACATTCCAGCGTGAATCATTACGAAGTCAAAGCAAAATGCCTTTTCAAAAACATTTTCAAACAGACACACAGAAAGGTAATTTTAATGAGCTAAAGCAATTAAGAGCCCGTAGATAACTACGGATGAAAAGGGTGCTAATACCTTCCATTTTCATAACCTTCTCCCATACTCAGAATCTAACGAAGGTCTTTTCCTGTTCTTTTCACCTTCCCTTAATTGGATAAAAGAAAAGTCGATGACGACTCTTGCTATCCGCAACATTTGCGATCAAACGCAAAATAATCCAAAGTCAGTTCTCCCACCGTGTTACAGGTCACATTGTCTACTATCTTTGATAGACTTTGATTCATGATTTGTTCATTTAGACTAATTCTTACTTTGTCTACAATCTTTGGTAGACTTTGTTTCACGATCCTCGTTATCGTTTATCATCTTTAGCGCTATACTCAATACATTGTCAATGTCGACTTTATTTGGCTATCTTAGTTTCAGTTCCATTCTATTTTATCCATGACAAAATTTATCGAGATATCGTTATTTCATATTTCAAGTACTTGATTAGTTCTTCTGGAACTGAAAAATAAATTATGTCAACATTCTTTTAGAATTTTCATATCCTCGTCTGGGTCATCTTTAGCTTTAGTTTCTTTTCTTGATATAAGACTTTTAACATTGGAACTGACTTTTCTACCACGCTTCAGGCGCGGTTACAACTCAGTTGTAATATTCAATTATCCAATAGGAAAATTCACTCTGAGTGGAGTATTAGCAGCTGATAATTTGTTTCATAAACTTTGCAAATGAATTGTGTTTTGAAATTTGAGGATCGAAATAATATAAATTTTTATTTCAAATTGTTCATTTGAACTTTTGGTTCACACTTTGAGCTGCTTATTCTCTCCCCCTAATGTTGGGAAAATTAATTTATCAATTGATAATCAGCCTACTGAGCTTCAAGCACATATCCAGTTATCGTACTAAGATAAACTTCAAATACGATATTCATATAAAATAAATTTTCTCAACATTCATTCGAAACTCGTCTTAGCATATTATGCTGGAGCAATTGAATTATACACAACACATCCAAAAGTTTACTGAGACGAGAAGTATTAGGTTATGAACCTAAAATAATTTGTAAGTTAATGGGAAAATTAACATATAATAACTTGTTGGCTTAATGCGAATAAATATATAAATATTCATGGTTGCGTGTTTCCAATGTATAATTTATAACCTATAATCTCATAAGTATCAGTTATGTAATTTACTTTAGACGTCTAAAGAATGGATCTTCAAGTCCATTTTTTTATGAACATGTGTTATAAGATGTTCAATATTAATTTTAATAATATATGTGATACTTATCAAGAAAGTTCTAAAAAATTCAGAAATTGAGATCTTAGTATGAGAAAACAACTTCATAAACTTCTGGTTGTGAGTAGATAATAAACATTTGCATGATATTTTAGTCGATGCAATAATTGTCATGAAAAACTCAATTTCTTAGAATTGTGTTTTTGTTTTCGTTTAGAAACACACAAAATTTATTGGATTGAAGAAACTTTTGGTTCTTCATCATGAGTTTTCACATCAAGATACATATTCATGATCTTTTAGCTGAAAAAACAATTAATATAGTAAAATATTAATATAGTAAAATATTTAAATCGTCTACACAATTGGTGTATTGATTCACAAATATCACCTTACATTGGATTGAAGTAACTCCAGGCTCTTCAATATTAATTTTCACATCATAATGTATTCGAGATGACCCAATCAATTTTGCCAACAACACACTTAAGTGTGATTTGTAAACTTCTGATTTACAATAATACATATATGTGTTTTAATTATTCTAAATTGTTTGAATCAACCATATTATTCTCTAATAAATAAATCTTCATAAACCATACATACATGTTTTTATATGATTTAATTATTATAAATTAAATCTAAATTTATTTCTATATAATAATATTATTCACGTCACACACATTTAGTCAAAAGAACGATATGCAATTTAATTTAATTTTATCATAAAAATTAAATAAATTTTATACAAATATAGAAACCACATTATTACTTATTAAGCGTGATAGACAATAGAGAAATCAGTCAAAGTAATGATACTTTATTCCTTAATTACTATAAACTATTATTATATAATATAAATAAATAAATAACACAATATCTTTAAAATTGTTGCACCAAAAGATATTAATTAAAAATTATCTTAAAATATCAAACACACCTTAATATTTGAAAAAAGTTTCTTAATTTAGAAATTTAATAACAGCAATAAAATCCATAAAATTGACTAATTGATACATAAACATATTAAGTGATATATTATATATAACAAGATTTCTTCTAGTAAAATGTCAAACACATACACAATGCTCAATCATAAAAAATATATATTATATAGCCTATCCTTTAGGGAAATATATAGCTCTTAGTGAACGATATAATAAATGATGGAAAAAAAATACATTATTTGAACAAATTTTCAGGGATTTTCAAGAAATATATTACATATATTTAAACAAAAGATTAAAGGTCTTTGGGTTTAGGTCCTTCAAAAAAGGAATTTGTAAATTTCTATGTGCTAATCATTTTTAATTGAGATATATTAGATCAAATATGTTTCTATAAACTAATTAAATTTAATGAAATTAAATATATAAATTTATAATCTCAAACATGTAGCAAATTATATACTAACAATTTGAAGAATTTATAACTTAATCAAATGTTAAAGAAAAAATTTAGAATAATATGAACATTTATAAACAATAATCTAAAACAAATATAATCATCCTTTTGGGATCCACTAAAATTATTAGTTTATAAATGATGATCTAAAAAATATAATCATCCTTCTGAGATGATTATCCATACGTTAAAATTATTTTTTTATAAACAATAATCTAAAAAAATATAATCATTCTTTTGGAATGCGTAAAAATTATTTGTGTTATTCTTTTGGAATAACAAATATTTTATGAGAATATTACAAAATTTTAGATTCAATTTGTGTCATTCTTCTGGAATAATAATTATTTAAAAAATATTTATGAAATCCTTCCGGGACATTTAATATTATTCTTTCAATCTTTCTCGAATTGGATAATATTATCGATGCAATCTTTTTGCTAATTTTTAACTTAATTGATGCAATTTTTCTAAAATTCATTAATATTATAGATCTAATCCTTTTGGGATTCATTAATATTATAGATCCAATCAATTGATTAATATTATAGATTCGATCCTTTTGGATAGCTTGATAGGTTCTTCAGGAACTACATAAATAATTTATTTTCCTATCCTTCAGGATAGTTTGATAGTTCTTTCCTATCAATAGTTTGATAGGTTCTTCATGAACTATATAAATAATTTATTTTTCAAATGATAGCTTGATAGGTTCTTCAAAAACTATATAAATAATTTATTTTCCTATCCTTCAGGGATAGCTTGATATAAATAATTTATTTTCATATCCTTCAGGGATAGCTTGATATAAATAATTTATTTTCATATCCTTCAGGGATAACTTGATATAAATAATTTATTTTCCTATCCTTCAGGGATAGCTTGATAGGTTCTTCAAGAACTGTATAAATATTTTATTTTCCTATCCTTCATGGATAGCTTGATAGGTTCTTTAAGAACTATATAAATATTTTATTTTGCTATCTTTCACGGATAACTTGATATAAATAATTTATTTTCCCATCCTTCAGTGATAGCTGGATAGGTTCTTCAATAACTATATAAATAATTATTTTCCTATCCTTCAGGGATAGCTGGATAGGTTCTTCAATAACTATATAAATAATTATTTTCCTATCCTTCAGGGGATATCTTGATAGGCTTTTCAGGAACTTTATAAATAATTTATTTTGCTATCCTTCAGGATAACATAACTTGATAAGTTCTTCAGGAACTATATGAATAATTTGTTTTGCAATCCTTCTGGGATGCTTTAACATTATTCACGCAATCCTTCTAGGATGCATGAAAATTATCAATTATTTCATCACTGATTTTCTTTTTCTAATCAATATTTATAAATAATACATAGAGAATAAAAAAATAGTACCTTCACTGATTTTCCTTTTCTTTTTCTAATCAATATTTATAAATAATACATAAAGAATAAAAAACAGTACCTTCTAAGTGTCAGAGCTTCGTGTTGATCGTGTTATGAAACTAACTAAAACAATAGAAGAGAGAAAGAGAAGAAAAAAATATATTCTATTATTCATATTCTGAGTGAATATTTCAAGTACAATATGAGTCATATTTATAGGACATATACAATAAATAGAAAATCAATCGAAATTTCATAATTGATGGACATCCATAATCATTCCATTTATAACAAAAATTTATTATTTTATTTTTGTATGTATTATGTATTCTTCTTAACAATTAATTAATTTTAATTAATTACATATTCCATTTAAATTTTAGATCTGGTCTTGACTCCCGATCAACTTAAAAGTTATGCTTTAGCTGAAATAGAGACGTTCTTGCAGAGTAATAACAAGAGTTTGGAAGATTATCCTGAAATGCCTCAACCAAACGAATCATTAATACCCAAGAGAAATAATAGATTGATTTATGATGAATTGAACTATAACAGACAATCTTTAGTTGATGAGTATCGTAGATTGATGTCAACAATGACTGTTGAGCAAAAAGGAATATATGATCGTATCTTAAAAGGGTAAATGAAAATAAACCAGGATTTTTTTCCTTTATGGCTATGGAGGAACTGAAAAGACTTATATTTGGAGATCAATGTCAACAACACTCCAAAAACTAATTCCAGGAGGGAGAACTGCACACTCCAGGTTTTCCATTCCTATAAATGTTGATGAATGCTCAACGTGAGAAATAACTCCAAAAAGGAATTTGGCAGAGTTAATAGCCAAGGAAAAGATGATCATATAGGATGAAGCACCAATGATGCATAAGCATTGTTTTGAAGTTGTTGATCGCACTTTAAGGGATATTCTTCGATCTTATAATAATGGAAGTTTAGATATCCCATCTGGTGGAAAAATAGTTGTTTTTGGTGGAGATTTTTGCCAAATCCTACCCGTCATACCTAAAGGAAGTAGATAAAACGTTGTTCACGCTACTATAAATTCTTCCTATCTTTGGAATTTTTGTGAAGTTCTTACATTAACTACAAACATGAGACTTCTAACTGGAACTTCAACGTCTGATATTGAAGAAAGAAAGGTGTTTTCTCAATGGATTTTAGGAATTGGTGATGGCACTATTGGAGAAATTAATGATGCAGACATCACCGTCAATATACCACACGATTTGCTCATCCAAAGTTTTGGTGATCCGCTTGCCGCTATTGTTTAGGCAACATATCCAAATCTTATAGGACATATATTAGCTTGCCGCTCTTCTATGGCTGGCCATTCATTTTTTCAAGATAGGGCTATATTAGCTCCTAAAAATACAATTGTTGACTTAATCAATGATTATATGCTGGATTTAATAAGTGAGAAAGAAATAATATATTTGAGTTTTGATTCTCCGCATTACAGAAATTCATATGTTGGCATCCCAGATGATGTACACACTCCTGAATTTTTAAACACAATTGTTTCTTCTGGACTTCCAAATCACAAATTAAGATTGAAAGTTGGAGTACCAGTAAAGTTGTTGAGAAATATTGAACAATCCTTAGGTTTGTGTAACGGAACAAGGTTAATAATTACAAAACTAGGAAAATATGTCGTTGAAGCAAATGTCATATCAGGAAGCAATATTGGTCAAAAAGTTTATATACCGAGATTATCATTGACTCCTTCTGATAAAAAAATCCCTTTCAAATTTCAACGACGCCAATTTCCTTTGGTTGTTTCATTTGCAATGACTATCAATAAAAATCAAGGAATAATCACTCAAATATAATTTTCAAAGAAGTATTTAAAAATATTATTTAATTAATTATTTCTCTTTCTTCATATTTACAATCATAGTATTTTTTTCTAATTAGTTTTATCTTTTGCATTAAAAAATTTATCATATTCAAGTTGATCATTAAAAAAATGAATTCCAGCCACTTACTATTTGACCCAATTTTTATTTATTACAAAATAATTTGAAACTGTTACCCATAAATAATTGTAATTATATAGAATAAAATTTGTAGAGAGATGAAAGACTAGAAAGAAATTCACCACTTTACCATTATTTGTTGGCTCCATTAATAATGGTAGTATAGTACCCCATTTGATAAAAAGGGTAAAAGAAAACAAAAGCCTGCGTTGTCACTTTGCGTCCCTTCTTTTATTACTCAACAAACCATTGTCAGCAAGACTCTGGGTTTTGCCACAATCTCCCTCCCCCTTTCCCTCTCCAACTGCTGTCACCTCTTCACCGGAGGAGGAGACAGTGGCCACCTCCTCCACTCCCCTCCGCAATTCTCCTTTCTTCTCCGCCATGACTCTCCATTTCTCCACCGTCTAACTCAACTCCCCATGCCCTAGAAGAACCCTCTTGTAAGTTCAAAACCCTAATTCATTTTCATTCTTTCTTGTTCCGTTATTCCTCAATGTTAGTTAGTTAGTTAGTTAGGGTTTTTAGTTTCTATTGATTTTGATTAGCTCAGGTTTCTTGTTATTACTGTTTAGGAAAGTGGTTAAGATGGCATGGATGAAAGAAAACGATGGGAATGGAAAAGAAAAGGAGTTAGGTGGAGATAATGGTTTTTCAAAAGGGAAAGAGCCGTCTGTTAGTTCTGCTGGTGGTGCTACTGTTTCGGTGAACCGGAAATCGGATGTGAAAGAAGATATTTGTTATGCTAATATTTTGCGTTCCAGGAACAAGTTTGCGGATTCTCTTGTTTTGTATGAGCGTGTGTTGGAGAGTGATGGTGGGAATGTGGAGGCTCTGATTGGGAAAGGGATATGCTTGCAGATGCAGAATACGGGGAGGCTTGCTTTTGATAGTTTTTCCGAGGCGATTAAATTGGATCCTCAGAATGCTTGTGCTCTCACACATTGTGGTATTCTTTATAAAGAGGAAGGTCGATTGATGGAGGCTGCTGAGGTATGTGTATTGCTAGATGAATAGTTTTTGATGAAATAACTTGGCATTTTTGTTTTCTAATTCTACATTTGTTGTTGATGATGATACATGAGTGCTTTAGCTGCCCGGGAAAGTTTTCCTCTTTTTACATATAAACTTTGTTTATAACCGACTTAGGACTATGATATTTTGATATCATATTAGTATATTGTTAGGACTAGGATATTTTGATATCATATCTTGAATTTTGTAATATATTATTATCTACTAACTAATGATAGCATATTTTGATCTTAAAATATATTTTAATATTTTTCAGTAGTATTTTACTATCTGTGTTATGCTCCCGCTATTGCGATTCCTATCTTGACTCTTCTTCCCGATCCCAAGTAAAATAGAAATTTTGACCGTCTTGGTTAGGGTATTATGAGGTATGGATACCTTAATGTGGACGTCCTTAGTGTCATATTTGTCCTTTCCTGGGACTGTACCACAAAGTTTGATATTGTGGGGTTTTCCGCCATAATCCGCTGTAACGGAACTGCAAAGCAGCCGGTATGGCGGGATTTTGGCTTTCCGCTATGGACCGCCATCGACAATAGAGCATGTTAGTATTGATTTCAGTAGTATGTATATGTTAACAATTTGGGTTCAAGTTATCTAGAGGAAAAATCTCATTTATACACTAGATACACAATACGTTGAATCTAGACATATGATACATCATTTGAATAGAAGCTATCACTGATAATCAATGATTTACCTGGAGCAGTCATATCAAAAGGCGTTACGGGTGGATCCTACGTACAAAGCAGCTGCTGAATGCTTAGCCATTGTACTAACGGATATTGGTACCAACATAAAGCTTGCAGGAAACACTCAGGAGGGAATTCAAAAATATTTTGAAGCTCTGAAAGTAGATCCACACTATGCTGTAATTCTATCTCAATCCTTTTCCCACATTTTTCCTTTTTATTAAATCCATTTAAATTTTATCAGCTTTTTACCTGCATAAGATGAATAATTTTCTTTCTCTTTGTCCTTGCAGCCAGCATATTATAACCTTGGTGTGGTCTATTCTGAAATGATGCAATATGACATGGCCCTCACTTTCTATGAAAAAGCTTCATCAGAGAGGCCTATGTATGCCGAAGCATATTGCAACATGGGTGTGATTTATAAAAATCGAGGTGATTTGGAAGCGGCTATTACTTGTTATGAGAGGTACACACATATCTAGGGCTTACACTTCTTTTGAGGAGCCAAGTTTTGCATTTTTTTTGTTTGTTTAGAGTATTAGGATTAGCTTATTTTGTGTTCAAAGTAGCTTATAAACTAAATCTTGTCAAGAGAGCATTTGGAAGACAATGATTTTCCCTAGAATTAAGGGTCTATATGTTTATTTTAACTAGAAGACGAATGAAAAATAACTATAAAAAATATATTTTTCAATAAGATAAGTGCAAAAATGTCAAAAAGCTAATTTAGTGCTTTTATTAGAAGGTAGAAATAATAGTATTTAAATATAGCTCTATGAAAGTTTTGTTGTAGAACATATTTTAATCTTGCCTATTTTGTTTTAGCTTAAAGAAGCGGGGCTCTATAGTAATCTAACATTTTGAAAGATAGGGTTGTTTCGATTGAGAAAGTGTTTTCTGCTTAAATCTTAGTTTTCAATTTTTATTGCTAAACTGTACTTGTTTTCATTCTAGTTCTTGTTTCATGTTTTTTACAGGGAATAGTTTAAAAACAAATGTTTCTTGTAAAATCTTTGAAAACGTTATAAGCGAAACGAGAGGGCATTTTAGTAGTTAAAATGAAAACCCCAAAAAATGAAATATGGAAAATGCCTTGTCAAACCAAACACGCCTTACTATTTTTAGCTTTTTAGAAAAACACAAAAATGATTTCTTTGAGTTTTTATTTGAATTACATTGTTGTAATTTTTTCAGGGATACCTTTTAATTTCAAAGTATGGAAGATTACACGAGATAAGATTAGAAATGACAATATTAGAGATAATGTTGAGGTAGCAACTAAAGTAGAAAAGATGATGGAAAATAGAGTTAGGTGGGTCTTGGGCATGTACAGAGAAGCCATAGAGATTCTGTTGTAAAGAGAGAAGATCAGATGGAAAAGAGTCAAACAACTATAGGTAGAGGAAGACCTAGGAAAACTAAAAGAGAAATTATTAAGAGAGATCTTTAGATTAATGAATTGATAGAACATTATGGTGTAGTTTGATCCATTTAGCTGATCCCACTCAGTGGGATAAGGCTTGATTGTTGATGTTGTTGCACCTTTTAACTTAAAAACACCTTTTCTTTAGAAGAAGCTCAAAGAAATGGAACTTAATCTTGTTTAAGCATGCACTTAATGACTGGACTTATGATGTAGGTTTATATGATCAACTTATGTTTTGTGGCAGGTGTTTAGCTGTTTCACCTAACTTCGAGATTGCCAAAAATAATATGGCTATAGCTTTGACAGATTTGGGAACAAAGGTGATGCATGCAGCACTAACTTTTAAAGCAATTTTATTGATATTGCTATGTATGATGCACTCTTTGTTTTTAAAAGAAAAAAATTCATAAGGTACTTCTATTATCAACATGAATAATAGTGCAATGATAGTTATATCAACATGAGTAGTAGTGCACTGATGACCTCTAGGGACAAATTTTAGAAAAAATTTTCTGACTTGAAACGGGCGGTATTGTGGTTTGTGTTTGTGAATCAATATTTCTAATTTTTCTTGTCAACATTTTTTCTTGGACACCTTTCTTTCTTTCTTTCTATTCCTCACGTGCAATGAGATGCATTGACAACTTTGGATAATATTTTCTTGCTTATGGAGACCACTGTATTGTTCTATATAGGTTAAATTGGAGGGCGACATCAACCGGGGTGTGGCTTTTTATAAAAAAGCCTTATTTTATAACTGGCATTATGCTGATGCTATGTATAATCTCGGGGTTGCTTATGGTGAGATGCTTAAGTTTGATATGGTACGTCTTGCACATACATCTGTGTATATTTCTTACATAATGCGCACACACGGAATTATATTAAGATCTTAGATACAGCTTTATTGTAATATCAATTGCTACTTTGGAATTTTTTTTATACTATTTAGGCTATTGTATTCTACGAGCTGGCCTTTCATTTCAACCCACATTGTGCGGAAGCTTGTAACAATCTAGGTGTTATATATAAAGATCGTGACAACCTTGATAAAGCTGTAGAATGCTACCAGGTAATGACAGTTCCAGTTGTTTCAATATCAACCCTTGCTGGATTGCATATATATTTGATAGCAATTTTTTTTTTGTATTGTAGCTTGCTCTGTCAATCAAGCCCAACTTTTCACAGTCATTAAATAACCTTGGTGTTGTCTACACTGTCCAGGTAAGCTTCTTACTATTTTTTAATTTTGAAGTAGATCAAATATCTTCATTTACTAATTTTACTATATTTTCTACTTTCCCCAGGGTAAGATGGATGCCGCGGCAAGTATGATTGAGAAAGCTATCATTGCAAATCCGACATATGCAGAGGCATACAATAACCTAGGTCTTTTTATCCTTTATCTAATAAATTACTCTCAGTTCCTAAATATAAGCACCCATCGCACATTTCACTCTTATGAAAAGTTGATATTGTAGTTAATGTGTTTATTTTGTAGAAGAGTATGTCTAAATTGTTCTTTGTGTATAGACATATTCAATATTGTTTTTTCATTTTCCATGGCAAATTTGAGGACTTTTATGTGGAATTCCTCTGTGCAAATGTTTATGAGTATGCGTTGACCACTTGATCAATAGCTAAATAGAAAAAAAGTAGTCTTAATTAAGGTTATGCTTGAAAAAAAAGTAATAAATGCCAACTAAAATTGAGATAAATCACAATCATATGCTGTTTATTTTGGCCAGACCATTTTTCTAAGCGTAAAAGTATGTCAATTAGTTATACAAATATTTAAAATTAGCTGTAAAATTACATTGATAAATATTCCATGAATTTAAAATGAAATGTTGTTTCTCATTATGTTTAGTTACAAAAATACGATTTATTTCCTAGTGTCCCTGTGATTAAAACTGTTTTCTATCATAAACTTCATCTTTTCTGTTCTTGTTGTGCAGGAGTTCTTTACAGAGATGCTGGTGATATTGCTCTAGCAATTAATGCTTATGAACAATGCCTCAAGATTGATCCTGACTCTCGAAATGCTGGCCAGGTCTGTTGCACTATAGCTGAATGTTTTGTTTTTGTTAACCTGTGTAAAATTTTCCAAAGCTGGCACTTGCCAGCATGGATGCTACTTAGATCTGTTTAATCTTTCTTATTTGGTTGTAGAAAATGTGTCTTTTAATTATTTAAGCTTTTTTGTAAAGTAATTGTATTGTATCCTTATTTTAATGCACCTTAATGTGCAGAACCGCCTGCTTGCAATGAATTACATAGATGAAGGAAATGATGACAAACTTTTCGAAGCTCATAGGTAACAACTTTCTCCTATTTTTTTTTTTTTTTTGTATTTCAAATTCTATTTAATAGTTGCATTTTACTGATTTTACTACATATAATGTTTCATCATCTTCACTGATTATTTAAATTTTCTCATAACCTACCTATGTGATATTGGGATGAGAGAACATAGCAACTTCATTGATTTTTCATAAATGTTGGGTGACATGTAGTATAATGTACCAGGATGACAAAGTAAATATACTTCTCCTGCAACTGCATTGTGCTGGCGGGGAAGGGTGTGGGGGAGAGAGAGAGAGAGACATAGTTTGTGTTTTTTATTAAATATTGATAATGTTGTTTATGGCGATGGTTAATAAGAGGAAAAGTAAAAAATGCTTAAAAGAAAAGAGTAAAGGTATTAAGGCACCCGTATTTTCCTACATCTATGACACATAATCACGTTAAAAAATGTGGTTAATTCAATCGAGTAGATGGTTTATTTAGTTCACAGCCAATAATTGTGATTAAGTCAACCACATGATTAATCACAATTTTACAATTTTCTACGTGATCTAAATTAATAATATACTCAACTGAGTTAACCACAACTTTGCTTGTGATTAACCACACTTCTTTTAAATCACAATGCTGTATTATGTGGAACATAAGCTATTTTCTGCTTGATATTTAGGAGTATATGTTTTTTCATGCTATCTCTGCAAATAACGTTTCTTTAGGCTTTGTTTGCGAGTTTGGAGGAGGGGGAAATGTAGGGTTTTGGGGAGAGGGGAGTATTGGAAAAATAGAGAAATCTTCCTTATGTTTTGAGAGAATGCTTTTGTAAGGAAGGATAAATGAATGTTTATCATTAATATGTTTTTAATTTTAAGAATAATATAACAACATCAATTGAATTTGAAAAGTTTATTTAAACCCTCCTAAATGATCTGCTTCAATACAGTATCCAAAATCCTCCCAAAATAAGAGAACTCAAAAATTGTATTGAAAGAGGATTTTGGAAGGTTTTGGAGGGTTTAGACTTTAGATAGATTGTTCAAGTTCAATCTATTTTGTTATATAACTCTTAAAGTTAAAATATATTAAGGATAAATATTCATTCATCTTTCTCTTGAAAACACTCTTAAAAAAAAAGAAAAGGGAAATTTTTCTATATTTCCCCCCTTTAATTCCCTTCCCCCAAAGCCCTCTCTTTCCCTCCTCTTTAAACTCGCAAACAGAGCCTTATGGTATCAAATTATCAATTATGTGCATGGGGTTATGACTGATTGTAGTTTCAATTGGCAAAATTGTAATATTTTCATCTCCTGCAGTTTACTTAATATGTGAAAGTAGAATGGCATTTAGATTTAAAACTTATCAAAACAGTGTTTCCTTTCAGGGATTGGGGTAGGCGGTTTATGAGACTATATCAACCATTCACATCATGGAACAACTCAAAAGATCCCGAACGGCCTCTTGTGAT
This sequence comes from Vicia sativa, assembly GCA_021764765.1. Lineage (NCBI taxonomy): Eukaryota > Viridiplantae > Streptophyta > Magnoliopsida > Fabales > Fabaceae > Vicia > Vicia sativa. Next base: position 39,412,852 of record CM038797.1, on the reverse strand, counting down.
AGGATATGTATCTCCTGATTATTTTACACACTCTGTGTCATATTTCATAGAAGCTCCCCTTATCTATCACAACTACGCCAAATATAAAGTGATAGTTTATTCAGCAGTTGTCAAGGTATCATTTGCTGAATTGATTTTGTTTGGAATGTTGAAAATATTAATATACTGCTTACTTGTCGGAGATCTTGATAACATTGGAAAACTAACCTCTAGTTGTCATAGGCCATGACTGAAGTTGTTAGTGGTATTCTTTTGGATATTGGAAATTTACCTTTTTCTTTGCACATTCATTCAAATTGGTGCTCATGTTATATTTTGGATTAAGTATTAAAAGTTCGTTATATTTCTATCAATAGTTTATGGCTTACAAATTATCAGGCCTGCCTCATGTAAATGCAAGATATCACGTCTACAATATAATCACAATAGGCCTGACCGTTCCCTGGATCTAACCATTGCAGCCAGGTTGTTTATTGACCCTCAGTCTTAGTAGGAGAGAATCAAGTATAACCTGCATGTAGAGTTCAACATAATTTGTCTTGTCATAATTCTAGTTATTGCTAACATTCTAACTGAGGTTCCCTAATTAAGTTATTAATATCCGTTTTTTCCATTTTAAAATTAATTTTCTTGTGATGTTGCAGGCAGATTCAAAAACCATTCGGTTTAGAGAGAAAGTTTTAAAAAAGGGTGGGATCTGGAAAGAAATTTACGGGACTGATGAGAAAAAGGTCGCTGATATAATTAAAGAAGATCAAGTTGATATTTTGGTAGAACTTACTGGTCATACAGCAAACAACAAACTGGGAATGATGGCATGTCGACCTGCTCCAGTTCAGGTATTTATTTTTTTCAAATCTGTATGTATACTTTTTCCTATGTTTTTCAGCTTACAGCTTTTCTTACCTTTGCTTGCTCCATGATGCAGATATGGTTTTCTTTTTTATTCTCAAATCTCTCTTGATTTGTATCAGATTTCTTCTGTGAAAATGCAAATTAGTATTTTATTGCATATGTTGGCATGTCATTTCTGATTTATGTGATTTTCTGAGTAATAGAAACCGGAAAAATTGTTTGACAGCACGTCTTAGTTTAGCCTGGTTAATAGGCAGTATTTACTTCTAAAATATGATTAATTTGTTTATGGGCAATATCAGGCAAGAATCCAAAAGCGAGGGGCCATATATGTATATAATATTTAAAAGAATCTTACACGCGTAAATACATTTGAAAGTTGAAACAACCATCTTAGATATATGGCTTTATCTATGTTTTTATTTCAATCTATGTTTTTATTTCAATCTTATACATAGCCTTCTCCCTGTATGTGCTGAATCTACTCATCAAGCATGTGATATGTAGTGGCTGGCTTGCATCATTTTATGACAACAGGCGTGTTACTGCCATTAATGTGGCGAATGTATGTAATTTGATCTCTGCAAAATTGTAATTTATGTTGTTTGACGAGCAGGTGACTTGGATTGGTTATCCCAATACTACAGGATTGCCTGCAATTGATTACAGAATATCTGATTCACTGGCAGACCCTCCTGAAACAAAGCAGAAGTAGTTATCTTCTTGAATTTCTGTACATTCTTGTCATTGATCTATGTTTTTCTCTTATCACTTTTGTTGCAGTTTGTTTTCTCATGTCATGTTTCTTTTGTTATAGGCACGTTGAAGAGTTGGTCCGATTACCAAATTGCTTCCTTTGTTACACTCCTTCCCCTGAGGCTGGTCCTGTGTGTCCGACTCCTGCCCTTTCCAATGGTTTTATTACATTTGGTAGTTTTAACAATCTTGCCAAGGTAGTGTTTGTGTTAAAATATTGTGTACATGTTTGTTCTTAAAGATAGGTCTTGTATCTCCTAACTTATGTTATTTTGTTTCATCAGATTACTCCTACAGTATTGAAGGTTTGGGCAAGGATATTGTGTGCAATTCCGAACTCTCGCCTCGTGGTAAAATGTAAACCATTTTGCTGTGATAGTGTGAGACAGAGGTTTCTTTCAACCCTAGAACAGTTGGGATTGGAACCACTACGAGTTGATCTTCTGCCCCTTATTCTACTTAACCACGATCACATGCAAGCATATTCTCTGATGGACATCAGGTAATATCTATTTTTCTATTTGATGTTTTTATGGTTCTGCCAGAACTCATTTTGTTTTACAAACAGGTATTGATTTACTATTGGCTGTGTTCCGTTATTATGTGCAACAGCTCTATTTGATCTGTTCTTCTAATTAATTCTTAACCCTTTTCATAAAAAAAATCTTGGACGCTCAACTTGGAACATAGCATAATCAATATTATGAATGAAAAACTATGCAGTTGGAACATAGCATAATCAAGAGAGCATTTACTCAAAAAGCATTTCTATGGAAAATTTCATCAAAATCAGACATCTTATTCTTACTCTTTTAACTTATTTTTGCATGCTAAAAAAGCTCAGTAATTCACATGTATACTATACTAAGGATGGTTGTGTCTGTTGAGTAGCATGGAAGCTTAAAATATAAAATTCACTTACATTGGAATAGTTAGTTGGGTAGCCAAAATCTCAAATTTACCATTTGGTGGTGTTGAATTAAAAGAGACTAAGAGACATTTAGGTCAAACCGTGTGTTTTAAAAGCACTACGGAGACTTTATTATATAGAGAGAGATTACAACTAATGATATGATATAGTCGATGTTGGATTATTCTACATACAAATATCCTTAACACTATATATACACAAATATCAACACTCCCCCTCAAGCTGGAGTATATAAGTTAAATGCACCAAGTTTGCCACATATATAATTAGTTCTGGGACTTCGCAGAGATTTTGTAAACACATCTGCCAATTGATCATTAGAGTTGACAAAGCTTGTGACGATGTCGCCAGATTCAATCTTCTCTCTGACAAAGTGACAGTCTATCTCAATATGTTTGGTCCTCTCATGGAAGACTGAATTTGAAGCAATGTGCAATGCAACTTGATTATCACATACAAGTGTCATTGGTCTTGCTTCTTCAATTTGAAGTTCCTTGAGCAATTGTTTTAACCAAATCAGTTCACATGTTGCCATTGCCATGGCCCTATACTCTGCCTCGATGCTTGATCTTGCAACCACATTTTGTTTCTTACTTTTCCAGGATAAAAGGTTTCCTCCAACAAGTACACAATATCCGGAGGTGGATCGTCTATCAATTGGTGATCCTGCCCAATCTGCATCGGAGTATCTAACTATCTGAGCATGTCCTTTATCTTCATACACTAAACCTTTTCCTGGAGCACATTTGATGTATCTCAGAATTCGGATAACAACATCCATGTGTTCCTGACAAGGGGAACTTAAGAACTGGCTTACCACACTGACTGCAAAAGAGATGTCTGGACGAGTGACTGAGAGATAATTCGACTTTCCAACCAATCTCCTATACCTTCCCAAGTCTGATAGAGGCTCCCCCTGATTGGGTAGTAGTTTGACACTTGGATCCATAGGAGTATCAGCCGGTTTAGCATTCAACAAACCTGTTTCTTCCAAAATACACATAGCATATTTCCGTTGAGAAATCACCAAACCATCTTTAGATTGGGCTACCTTAATACCCAAGAAATATCGGAGTTTACCAAGATCTTTTGTCTGAAATTGATTCGAGAGATGTTTCAACTGGATTATTCCCTGCTCATCACTACCAGTTATGACAATATCATCTACATACACAATAAGATAAATCGATAAAAGATGGACTTCACTAGGGACCATACCAAATTGTTGTACAACAGTGCTAAATCTGCCAAACCAAGCTCTCGAAGATTGCTTAAGACCATAAAGAGATCTGTGTAGCCTACAAACCATATTCGATGACTCCCCCTGAGCAACAAACCCAAGTGGTTGCTCCATATATACTTCCTCTTCAAGATCGCCATGTAAAAAGTGCATTTTTGATGTCAAGTTGATGAAGAGGCCAATGTCGAATGGCTGCAATGGCTAGAAAAAGTCTAACAGATGCCATCTTAGCTATAGGCGAGAAGGTATCACTATAATCCAACCCAAAAATCTGAGTGTATCCTTTGGCTACCAAGCGAGCTTTAAATCGATCAATCTTACCATCTGGACCAATTTTCATTGTGTAAAGCCAACGACAACCTACTAAAGATTTCCCAGGGGGTAGAGGAACCCGTTGCCAGGTACCACTGCTTTGAAGAACACACAATTCATCAATCATTGCTTGCCTCCATTCAGGGTGAGATAATGCTTCACTTGGAGTGTTAGGAATAAAAACAAAAGACAAAGAAGACAAACAAGTATATTGCAAAGGGGAAAGACGATGATAGCATAAATCAATATAATGTGGAGAAGGATTTCATGTTTGACGTATACCTTTTCGAAGGGCAATCGAAAGATCAGACTCAGGTTGCTGGATTGGATCCGGTGACAGCGAGAGCGTCGGAGGAGAGTCTGCAATGACTTCAGGGACATGTTCGACCTCGGGAATAGGTACAACCTCAGGGACATGTTCGACCTAAGGAACAAGTACGACAGACGTTGGTCGACGACGCTGATATGTTTGAAGTGGACGAGAAGTCGGGGGGTCAATTGTAGGGTTATCTAGTGGGCTAGGATCCTTAGAATGATGGGGGATAATGACATATGGGACTTCCGAAAGAGGTGTGGGAGTACTCTCCTGAAGGGGTTCCAGAGTTACTTGGTTGGACTCAAAATATGGAACAGACTCGAAGAAGGTGACATCGGCTGACATGAGGTATCGTTGTAGGGTATGTGAATAGCAACGATAACCTTTTTGGGATCGATGATAATCAACACACACTTTAGTGATCGAACTGATAGTTTATCAAGACCAGGTGAGAGATTGTGTACAAAACATGTAGATCCGAAGACTCGGGGAGGAATTGGGTAAAGGGGAGAATGAGGAAAAAGGATTGAATGAGGGATTTTATTGTTAAGGACATATGATGGCGTGCGATTTATGAGGTAACATGCCATTAGCACAACGTCTCCTCAAAACCGAAGTGGAACATTACCATGGAGAAGTAAGGTTCGAGTGGTTTCTACGAGATGCCGGTTTTTGCGTTCGGCTACCCCGTTTTGTTGAGGTGTATGAGGGCAAGATGTTTGGTGGAGAATACCATTACTGGACATAAAAGTTTGAAATTGTTGGGATAAATATTCACGAGCATTATCACTTCTTAAGGTACGAATAGACACACCAAACTGAGTTTTTATTTCTTTATAAAATTTTTCAAAAATAGAAAATAATTTTGATCTATTTTTCATTAAAAATAACCACGTGCAACGTGAAAAATCATCAATAAAGGTGACAAAATACCTAGACTCAAGAGTAGAGATATTACGTGAGGGACCCCAAACATTAGAGTGAACTAAAGCAAAAGGGGAGGAAGCTCATTTATTGACTCGATTTGGAAATTGACTACGAGTGTGTTTCCCTAACTGACATGACTCACAATGCAAATCAGATACTTTCGATAAATTTGGCACTAACTTCTGTAATTTGGGAAGACTAGGATGACCTAATTGAGCATGGATTGTGAGTGGAGAATCTTTGGCTGAGCATGTCTGAGATGACACTGAAAAATAATAAAGACCTTGTGACTCATTTCCGACGCCAATTGTCCGTCTCGAACTCCGATCCTGCAGTGTGACATTACTATTAGTGAAGGTGACAATACAATCAAGAGAATGAGTTAAACGACTGACTGAAAGTAAATTAAATGGACAATTAGGTACATAGAGAATAGAAGTAACAGAGAGAGAAGGTAGAATTTGAACAGTACCAATTCCTTCGGATCGGGTTTGAGAACCATTGGCAGAAGTTATAATAGGTAAGAAACCAAAGGTAGAGAGGGAAGAGAAAAGTTTTTTATTACCAGTAACATGATCAAATGCACCAGAATCAATGACCCAAGGTCCAAGAGAAGATGACTAAGAGAAGCAAACAGATGAATTACCAGTGTGTGCAACCGAAGCAGTAGAATCCGTGTTCTGATAATTCTGATACCACTTGAGAAAATCATTGTAGTTTGGCGTGAAGTTCTGAGGAGTAGCCATGAGTATTGGATTTGGAAAAGTTGCACGGTGGCGAGTGCGGCGTTGGAAAAATTGTCGGGATCGAGGGAGGCGCTTTTGCCGATAAGGTTAGTTTGCCGGAAGGTCGCTGAAATTAGTAGCGGCGGATGACGGCAGTGGTCTGGTGGTTACTGGAGAATTTTGGAGGCAAACCGGAGTGATGACACGATTTGCAAAAATTTTAAAAAAAATTAAAAAATATAATTGTCACCTGAAGATAGTGGGTCAACCGGATAAAGCACGACAAAAATTGCCTCTTAGTAGGCTCTAATACCATGTTGAATTAAAAGAGACTAAGAGATATTTAGGTTAAACCGTGTGTTTTAAAAGCACTACAGAGACTTTATTATATATAGAGAGATTACAACTAATGCTATGATATAGTCGATGTGGGACTATTCTACGTACAAATATCCTTAACACTATATATACAAATATCAACAGCTGGCATAGCCTTACCTATATTTGTTTGTCAGAGTCAGTCTATCTATGTAATGATGCCTTCCTTAAAAAGTATCATATGTAAGGGAGTTGTATATTAATATGCTGTAGAATAGGCAAATTGGAGACTTCAAATATACTAGATTACAAGTTATTTCCTGGTTAATTTGTTAAGAGTGAAACATATTACGAAACAGCTACTTGCCATATTGTTTGCTTATCTTTATGAGCTTTCTATTTAACATATGTCGATTTTAATCTTGTCAATCATGGTTGAGGTTTTACCAATACTTTGTTGATTGTTTGTATGTCTAGTGAAATAAAAGTCGGTGCTACATATATTATGTTGAAAATGACAAGTTATTTCCTGGTTAATTCGTTAAGAGTGAAACATATTACGAAACAGCTACTTGCCATATTGTTTGCTTATCTTTATGAGCTTTCTATTTAACATATGTCGATTTTAATCTTGTCAATCATGGTTGAGGTTTTACCAATACTTTGTTGATTGTTTGTATGTCTAGTGAAATAAAAGTCGGTGCTACGTATATTATGTTGAAAATGACAAAAATCAAACTTTGGATGTAGTTTTGATTACAATTATAAGAACACAATGTGTATGTTAAATAACTTGTTTTATACCTCCGTGTACTGTTCTTTTGTAGTTTGGACACATTTCCATATGCTGGGACAACTACGACATGTGAATCTTTATACATGGGAGTTCCATGTGTTACAATGGCTGGTTCAGTACATGCACACAATGTTGGTGTTAGTCTTCTTAGCAATGTTGGTATGGAATCCACTTTAATATTTCTATGATGTTGAGTATATTCAGTAATCATTATTACTATTACTTCCCAATAGCTGTTGCATGTTTTACCTTGTGATTTTGTGGAATGCCTTTCAGCTAGCCAAAGCAGTGCCTGGCTAAAGTCTTTGAAACTTTCTGATATTTTGGCTCGGAATTGAATCTCCATCGTTTTTATTTGATTTCACATGACTTGATTGAAATGAACAGTTTTTGATATCCAAAAAAAAGTTCAAAAGTTGGTCTTATCTAAATAAAGCAGTTTTTTTCCTTCTTAAAATCAATGTTATAAAGTCTTGTCTGTTATTTACCAATAATTTTCCTTAGTTTCCCTCAACCTCTAATTATTTTCCTTTGCCTTCAGTATACAATAGTGTTTAGAGCATTTATATTTGCAATATTTGGCTTCCTCATTTAACATGGATATTTAACTTTTAACAATTCAGGGCTGGAGAATTTGATTGCCAAAAATGAAGATGAATATGTTAAATTGGCCATGAAGTTAGCCTCCGACATTGCAGCATTACAAACCTTGAGAATGAGTTTACGAGAGCTCATGTTTAAGTCCCCTATTTGTGATGGAGCAAACTTTATCCGTGGTCTCGAGTCAACATATAGGAGCATATGGCGCAGATATTGTGATGGAGATGTTCCATCTTTGAAACGCCTGGAATTATTAGAACCACCTGTTTCTACTGATAAGAACTCTGAGACAACAAGGGTTGTTAACGGAATTGAGGGCAGCACTGGATCTGTCAAGGCGAATGGATTCAATTCAGCACAGCCACTTAAGCTTAATACTAACGGCTGCGAAGAAAATGGCGGGTCCTTGAAAAACAGTAAGTAGACAGGGAGTGATGTGTTCACGTTGAATTTAGGGAGTGGTTCAAGGGTGTTGAACTGTATTACTATTGGTGGATTATTAAGCTGGTATGTATATTGTGGTTACTACTGGAAGAGGCTTGCATCAATCACAGCCTCTCAAAGTGAAAGCTTTTCATAGAATGCCAATTTTTTGGGAAAGAATTGTCAGCAATGGTCATCAAATCGATCTGCCTGCTCAACTGCTGTGGATACGCAATGCTGCGATGCTATTAAATGCATCCTTCATTAGCTGTAACACATCTTTTTCCCTGAATTATAGCCAGTGTTGTTATAGCAGCTACGCACAAATCACTAGTATTTCACAATATATGCTATTGAGTTCAAGGTGTTGTCAAAAGGGGTTTGTGATTGACAACACTGGTTATAATAGTTAGAGTGTAGGTTGTGTAATAATTATTTGTTTTTTTTTCTTCTTTTTTTAGAATGTCATCGTTGGCTACTTCACAACAATGGAGTGTAACTCTTTCAGAAAACAAAAACAATGGAGTGTCAGAAATAGGGGTGCGCATGGATCATAAACCAAACCAAATTGAATCATATATATGGTTTGGTTTGGATCTTAAAACTGTTTTCATAAAATTGATTTATTTTTTTAAAACCGGTTTACATCTGGATCAATTCAGTTCTAATCTGGTTTCACACAAAAAAAACCAATTTTTTCAAAAAATTGTTTTATTTATTTATAAAACCAGTTTTTAGACGATCCAGTTTTAAACTGGTTAATCTCAACCACTTCTCTATTTTCTTTAAAAAAGTTTTTAAAATCAGTTTTATAAAAAATCAGTTTATTAAAAAATCAATTTCAAAACCAATATTAAAAAAAAATAGTTTTATATCAAAAATGATTTTTTTTTCTTTAATCAAATATTCACTCGTACCTAATTTCCAAGTTAAATCACAAAAGTAAGCCACATCCTTTTTGGTTGATATAAATTATTTTAGAAATTAAATATATTGTTTTAGTAGACGAGTCACAACTCGACAACAATCTAGATATATACATTAAAGATGAAACATTGCCCTTGAAAATTTGAAAATATTTTTTTGAAGATGTATCTTTGAATGTAGTTCAAATCAAGGTGATTTGAAGATGCATCTCTTAAGATAATTTATTTGCATTTTGATGTTATATTTAAATATGCAACAATATTTTTGGAGACGCACCTCTGAAACATATTGATTTGGTTAATTCGGAGATGTAACTTCGAAATCTGGACAATATATGTATATATATATATCTATATATATATATATATATATATATATATATATATATATATATATATATATATATATATATATATATATATATATATATAGATGAAAACGATAATAAAACGAAAATGAAAAATAATAACAAATAAAAATGATAATAGACATAATAAATTGTTTAAAATATAAAAAGATAATACAATAATTGTTCACAAATTGCTCTGAAATTAAAAAAGACATAACCTACTGCGTATGTCTGATCCGCACTCCCTGGCCTCTTCTTTGTCTCTTGTATGTCGCCACACTCTCGGCTTCGCCAACCATCCTCTCTACAATGGCTACCGCCTCAAGACCGCTCTGGTCAGTGATACCTATGTCCAAAGTCTCCCGCCCAATCATCTGTATCTGCTGACACATCGACAAGAGATCTATGACATGGTCATTCTCCGCTGGTTGGTTCTCTAAGATCTCCTCATGAGTTGCCCTAGGTGGACGTCCAAGAGCATCCAGTGTCATGATAAGATTTAACACTGTGTAGAACCATGTCACACATCCCTCAACACAATGCCAATTGCTAGATGCCTGCATCATCCGATACTCCTTTGGCACCAAATGATACTCTCAGTTCTGAAATATGCCATCCAGATCATGGTGGGGAATGGTGTCGGAAACAACATGAAATAGAGATCTGTGTATGGTCTGTACATAGCCAAACTGTCGCAATCATAGCTTTAGCAGATACATGACCATAATGCCACTTCCACATGCCCCCAAAGTATAGTGAGATGAAGTCGAACTGGATAATCTCCCGGTGATCCTCGAGCTGCGTCCATAGGATGTCATCCTGGACAGTCATCTAGATACACGAAACAACAACACAACCTGGTTCCCTCTTTGGAGGACATACATAGCAGTTCTAGGCATATCCTCACTATACTGCATATCCAACTCAAAACCACGGATGTACTGGAAATGAGAAATGATCCAGCTTGGAAAATGAATAAGATTCATTTAAGAACAAATTATAACCGCCCGCCCAGTTCCACTCCTTCATTGTATTCAAATATAGGAAGTACCAGAGGTATGTTAAATCCACGTAGTTGACACTTTTGTCCACAAAAATGGACGTGCCAACTAAGAGCAAGAAGTAACATCTCAGAGCACACTAACGGTGATACATAACAAAGAACTCGTCTCTCTCAGACTTAGAATCAGCTGCCAAAGAGAGGTGCTGGTGATATAGTTCCTCAAGGAATGAGAACTTGGCATGAGCCCTAAAACTGCTCAAATGTCTTTTCTAGTTGAGCTCCCAAATATTCGACCATCCATTCAATTTGCTCATTACGACTAATTTGGGAGTGGTTAAGTAACCTCCCTCTAACAGGAAGGTGTAGCAGGCAGACAACATCATCAAGTTTGATCGTCATCTCCCCAATAGGCAAGTGGAAAGATGACATCTCCTTGTGTCACCTCTCGACAAATGCCACCATACAATCCATGGTTGATGGTGTTGTAACCGGAAGAGCACATGACAATAAGTCCAAAGGAAAAATGGCCTCTCTAAATCAATCCTCACGAGGGTGATATAGCTCAGATATATTTCGCGCGTGGTTCACGCACTTTAGTGGCAGTCGTTCATGTAAAGATAAATAAATATCAATTTTAACATATTAATGCGTAAATCATTAAAATGAAAAATATAACAAACAATATAACTGTCCCTCCGAAACATATCGAGCGACATGATTAGTGTAATAGATCAAGAAGGGGGGGTGTCAGACATCCCTCTAAGAAAACCCGAGTTTCCCTCCTCCTCGGGTTCTGGAACACCAACCTCTTCGGGTTCCGGAATGTGAACCTGCTCGGGTTCCTCATCGTAATCCCTAGAAGAGGGCGCACATGAAATAAGACTCCTCAGAGCAGAAGTCAATGTTCCCTCCACTTTCTCCCGCAGTACCCTATTGCATCCTCGACGGCTCGTAACCTTCTCTCTCTCTCTCTCTCTCTCTCTCTCTCTATCGTCAAACAAATTCAGTTTGACAAGTCATACCAAGTCTCAATTTGTTAGGGTTCTCAGTCATTTTTCTAAAAAAACAAATAATCGTTAATAAAAGGGAAGCGAAGAACAAGAACATGTTTGAAATTTTAAAAAATAAACTCATGCTGCGAAACTCTTCAGAGGGTTTTTTTTGGAGGTGCATCTCTGAAAAAACATGCAACTTCGATGCCCAATGCTTTAACCTAACAACACCGTTTTTACAAGGGGTGGCAAAATGGATGGATTGGATGGATATGGATTGAATTGTTAATGGATGGATCAAAACAATCCATTAAAACTTCCTTAAATATATCCGATCCAATCCATCCATTTAAAAATAAAATCCATCCATTAACAACATTTTAATGTATGGATATCCATCCATCCAAAAAAAATTTTCAATTTAAAAAAAAAAAAAATTTTTTTAAAACAAAAAAAAAAAAAAAATTTTTTTTGAAAAAAAAAAATTCAGTTTATAAAAAAAAGTAAAAAAGAAATTCAGTATTTTTTTCAAAAAAAGTTTTTTAAAGAAAATTTTTTCAGTTCTTTTCAATTTTTTTTTTCAGTTTTTCTAAAAAAAAAATATTTTTTATAAAAAACAATTCCAGTTTTTTTCGAAAAAACTTTCTTTTTATCAGTTTTTTAATATAAACATTTTATTTAAAAAAAACATTTTTTTTTAAAAACAATTTCCGAAAAAAACATTTTATTTAAAAACAATCTTCCAAAAAAAACATTTTTTTAAAAAACAATTTCCAGTTTTTTTCAAAAAAATGGTTTTTTAAAAAAAAACATTTCCAGTTTTTTTTTTCAGTTTTCCAAAAAAAAACATTTTATTTAAAAAAAAAACATTTTTTCTTAAAAACAATTTCCAGTTTTTTTCAAAAAAATGTTTTTTAAAAAAAAAAACATTTCCAGTTTTTTCCAAAAAATGTTTTTTATTTTCAGTTTTTTTTTAAAAAAAAACATTCCAGTTTTTTTTCGAAATTTTTTTTTCAATTTTTTTAGAAAAAACTTATTTTTTTACAAAAAATTCCACTTTTTTCAAGAAAATAAATTTTTTTAAGTTTTCCAAAAAAAAATATTTTTAAAATATATTTTTTTCAATTTTTATAAAAAAAATAAAACAGTTTTTTTAAAAAAAAATTATTTCCAGTTTTTCAAAATAAAATTCCAGTTTTATTACGAATTTTTTTTTTCAGTTTTTATAAAAAAAACTTTTTTTCTTTAAAAAAAGGTTTCCAGTTTTTGAAAAAAATTTCCTTTTTTTTTTGAAAAAATATTTTTTGTTACAGTTTTTCAGAAAAAAAAACATTTTTTTGGAAAAAAATTTCCACTTTTTTTCAAAATAAATTTATTTTAAAGTTTTTTTTGAAATTTTTTTTTTCCAGATTTTCGAAAGTTCCAATTTTTTCTTAAATTCTTTATTTCAGTTATAAAAAAAAAAATTTTAAAAAAAAAAGTTTCCACCTTTTTTCATAAATTTTTTTTTTAAAGTTTTTTTTCAAAAAATTCCAGTTTTTTTTTTTAAATTTTTTTTTTCCTTAAAAACAATTCCTGTTTTTTTTTTCGAAATTTTCTTTTCCAGTTTTTCAAAAAAACAATTCCTATTTTTTTTTCGATTTCTTTTTATAAAAAAATTTCAATTTTTTTCAATTTTTTTTTTTGTTTTTACAAAAAAACATATTAAAAAAAAAAGTGGACGTTTCCAACTTTTTTCAAAACATATATTTTTTTTAAATATTTTTTTCAAAAAAATATTTTTTTTCTTCAGCTTTTTAAAAAAAAAATTCCAATTTTTTTCAGTTTTTTTTTACAAAAAAGTTTCATTTTTTTAAAAACTTATTTTCTTTTTTGATTTTTCTTGTTTCTAATAATATTGTTTTTTAATTTAAAATAAAATAAATTAATTTGATGTAAAGAATAATCCATTGGATCATTAAAATATGGTGGATGGATTGGATCAATCCATATTTATAAATGGATGGATTGAATCAATCCATTAACTTAATTTTTCATTTGATGGATGGATTGGATGAATTTTTTAATGGATGAATTGAATGAATTTTGTGTTAATGGATTCAATTGTCACTCCTAGTTTTTACACAAAAATCTAATTTTTACACATAAAACAAGCTCTTTACAGGTTATACATAATCTAAACTTAAAACACACATGCAAAGAATAAAAGAGATTTTAGAGAACTTACTCAAATTTGAAGCTTTTAGAGTTGTTGAAATGTGTTGAAATTGAGAGTTGGAGTGAGTTGTAACAAGTGAAAATAAATATACAAACTTGAATTAGTTTTGAGAGTAGAGATTTTGGAGGTTTTTAGGGTCTTTGATAGTTAGAATAAGAAACAAATGAGAATGAGGAGTGGTTGTTTGTGTTTGTCATTGTACCCCTAATTCAGAGATATATTTCCAAAACACCTCTAATTTTTTAAAAAGTGTTTCCGCAATACATCTTCAAAAATATTACAGAAAAAATAAATTGTAGTTTTTTCGGAGATACATCTCCGAATTCAGGAGATAAAAATGAATTTTTTTCAAAGGTAGATAAGAAGGTGTAAGGGTGGAAAAATAAATTCCCTAAGATGAAACATATGTTATCAACCCCATCATGGTAAGCAAAACAGAGACAATGTGAGAAACTTGTTTTCTACCTACAAGATAAAAGACTCACCTAACATAAACAATACAACCTTTTGACAAAATACACACCTTCTTTTATATTATTATCAGTTTGAATAACAAACAAGAAGCAACAAGTAGGAAAGGCAAAACAACTCATTAGTGTAAATACTAGTTTCAATTTCTAACTCCTGGACCAACAAATCTGTGGTTTGTATACTAGTTCCAATTTATTATATCAGTATAAATTCTCTAATATTATGAATATTTTCATTTGGGTTAATACCTATTTTCACCCCTGACATATGGGGTGTATTTGAAAAAACCCCCTGCCAAAAAAAAAGTTTCAATAATTATCTTGACAAATTTTAAAAGTTTCATTTTTTACCTTTAGGAGGCCACATCACCAAAAAGGCTGATGTGGCTTATTTTTTTGTTAAATTTGTAATTTTTTGTTATTCCACGTCACATAAGTCCCATTAAAATGACCAGAATGCCCTTATGCATATTTATCTTAAAATCCAATATTATTTTGCAATTCATGTTTCAATTCAGACCCTACAATTAGGGTTTGCTTTCTTCATCCAAAATGTAACAATTTTCCTCTTCATTCTCACCTATACCACTGTTCTCCTTCCTTCAAACCCTCCTGTCACAGCCACCGTAACTCCTTCCGTTTCTTCTCCCAACCCCCTGTTTCTTTCCACTTTCCTTTTCTTCCTGCCGCCTTCTGTTCCCTTTACTCACCCTGTCATCACAACAACCTTCACATCCCTCGCCATCTACCTACACCCTCAGTTCCGACAACTACAGAATCCGCTACCCGCTGTAACCCACACCCTCCATCGTAATAATCCGAAACCACCTGTTTCTTTTCACTCACAGCCGCTTCCATCTCTCCATCTCACCGAAACAACCCATGTCTCTACTCCCTGTGTTCTCTCCTACATTAGGTAATAGCACCTTGGTCATCATGTCTTCTATACCATGCTCTACCCAAAGATGGGGCTTGATTAGGGTTGATGTTCAGACTTAGATTCAGGGGGTTTGAGGCGAAATTAAGGGTAGAAGAAGAATTCGTCGTTTGCTGTGAGAAATTGCCTCCGTTCTCCGTGAGAGATTCGTCGCTGTCATGATTGAGAGAAGAGAGTTCCGCCGTCTATCAAGAAGAAGAAGGAAGCTCAAAAGTCACAATTTCTAAACCCTAACCCCTCTTTCTAAACCCCCTGAATCTAAGTCTGAACATCAACCCTAATCAAGCCAAATCAAAGATTAAATGAGGAATAAACGCGACTTCGTGAAGTATTCAGGGGATCATGGTTCGGCGAGTTACAAGCTACATCGCAGTATGCAGAGAGATTGAAGAAAGAAGTATAATTGGCAAGTTCTGGGATTACATGACGATAAAGAGAAATTCAGAAATCCAGAGGTTTTTAAGATAAATATGCATAAGGGCATTCTGGTCATTTTAATGGGACTTATGTGACGTGGAATAACAAAAAATTACAAATTTAATAAAAAAAATAAGCCACATCAGCCTTTTTGGTGATGTGGCCTCATAAAGGTAAAAAATGAAACTTTTAAAATTTGTCAAGGTAATTATTGGAACTTTTTTTTTGACAGGGGGGTTTTTCAAATACACCCCATATGTCAGGGGTGAAAATAGGTATTAACCCTTTTCATTTTTATTTAATAACTAAGATTTTGTTGATGTGTTAAGGTGAAATTTGAAGGATTTAATTTAATATCCCCACAATTGAATCTGACATCCCCTCATTTCCAACACTTTTACGCTAATATCCCCATAATATTTGAGAATTTAAAACTTTCGATGCTATACTAAGAATTTAAAATTAATACCAAAAATTTCCATGAATTTACTATTTTTTACCGTGCTAAGGAAATGTCAAAAATTTCAAGTTTTCCGAAACGGAAAATTCAAATTTTTGGGAAGTACTAATGATATACTGGAATTTTAAAAATATTTCGGTAGTGCTAAAAGTTTTGAAAATTTCATATTTTCGGTAATACTGAATGGTTAATTTTTTACCCTATTTTCATACATTTTTCTTGCAAAATTGAAATGGTAAAACAACGAACTTTTTACTCAAATAACTTAATTTTTCAAAAAAAATCCAAAATACCCTACATTTCAAATAATTTTCCAATAAATCCCACTTTAAAAAAAAAGTGACCATTGGTGCCAGCCCAATTGGCGAATGCACCTAAAATTTAAAAGGATGCGCCAATTGGATTGATACTTGCAATAGGTGTTGCCTATCTAATTGACGCCTATGTACAATTTTAAAGGGAGGAGGCAATTGGTCTGACACCAGTGTGTGATGTGATTTTTTAAACTATAAATAAAGGTGTCTCATACCATCTCAAAATCACACCTCTTTACATAATCTTGTTTTTTTTCTTCACTATCTCTATCATGATTGTTAAAAGGGATAAGCATGTTTATTATTCGGCAACGAAATAATTGAGTGAAACTTCTAATGTTTATTTGCTTATCTTGTGACCTTTTATTGATAACATCTCGTGCTATTGCTTCATAATGCTTGAGAGCTTTATGTGATAAGTTTAACATGACATCACTCATGACTTGGTTAGGTTTTATAACTTTTATCTATGTATCTTATTCTCTTTGGTTTAACATGATGATAAACTTCTCCTAGTAGGTGCTTAAGGGTTTTGGCTTTCTACCCTGTGTTTATTTCTTCAAGTATGCAATGTATCAGACCTTTAGGATGCTTATGAATTTTCCATGTGTGAATGTATTATGTCTAAGCTTTTGACTTCTCGTGTTTGTTTGCCTAATTCCATGATTTGGTACTCATTTTCCTTGATAGGATTAATTGACTACTTTGTCGACTTTGCTCGATGATCACATGCTTTAATGCTCATGTCTTGAATTCAATACTTGTTTAATCTTCTTATGCTATTGATACATGTTTAAATTTAATTTCTTGTTCATATTCATCCCATTTTATTCACCATGTTCCTATCCTTTTGCCTTGCTTGTTAGCATCTTTTGTTTAGAGGACTAGTCTCCACTTAGGGATATTTGTGACCATGTGTTTGTATGATTTTGCTGTGCTTCTTTCTCAAGCATGAATGTATGATGATGATGAGTTCTTTTTGGCATAGCTTCTGACTTATATTCCTCTTCATCTCTTTCACTTCACTTATTTTTCTTATGTAATGTTTGGTAAGGAACTTGACACATATAGATTTACATGCTAGTGTTCATAGGTGTTTACTTTCTTTTGAGCCTTCTGATGCCAAAACCTTTTATGCATGACCCTCATGTATTGTCTTACATGTCTGAATGTTTACTTTGATGTGAACTTGCTGCCTTGAAAGTGTTTGATACATGCTTAAGGTTTTGAGCTATTGTTTGCAACTTATTTGATTTTGCATCTCTTTGGCATTCTTAGCTAGTTAGTATGTTCGGTGGTGTTTGATAACATGAAACCTTTTGGTTATGTGCATAGTGGTAAAAAGTTGAAACTAAGCCATTGATTGACTTAATTCATATAATAACAAATCGCCACCGCGCTTTATTGTTTCCAAATAAATGGGAAAAGAGCGAATAAACCCTAATAAAGAAGAAAGAGATCAAGGTAAGGAGGGTTGGTTATGCAAAGGGAAGCACCCTAAAAATCTAGGATACTGCACAGGAACCTCTTTGAAAATCTGCGTATTTTGGCTAAAAGAAAGGTGTTCACAAAACAAATTGTGGAGATGAGAAAAGAAGTATATTTTACAATTTTTGATTTGATAAAGATTCCAATGACCTCTAGGCCTACCTACCAAAAATGTGCAATGTTGAAATCAAAACCTATGTAGTTCGGATAAAAAGACCAAAATTGGTGTATTAATCAATTTATTAAAGAAAAGGCTTTAAAGTAAAAAAGCCAAAGCGGAAAAATGGTTCGAATTTGTTTTGTATTTTTTAAGTATTGAAAAAAAGTCATATCTTGATTAAGATTGACTGATGACTTGATTAAGAAAAGAGTTTTGAAAATGCAAGGACGTCCATGTTTTTTTTTTATGAAAACGATTCAAGTTAGAAAACAAGAATCCTTTGAGAAAGTGAGAGGATTTTGAAAATTAAAGAATATGGGAGGAGATGAAGAGACTTTCCTAAAGCATAAAGTAAAAGGATAAGGTATTAAAAGTATAACCAAATGGAAAGCCAACACTTCACATAATGAAGTCAACATAGAGTTCCCATCCTTTGGATTAAAACCACAAGCATATAGAGGACCAAGAGCATACCAATCACCAAATGAAAGTAAACCACCAATAAGAAAGTATCAAAGAAATCTAAGCTCTAAAACCCAAAGCAATTTCATCAATATTGAGCCATGTATGATTTAGATCACTTAAAGCCAATAAAGTAACACATGTACACAAAAGATCCCAATACACAACAGAATAACAAGATATAATAAGGTCTAAAGGTCCCCAAGTATCAAGGCTTCTAATCCTAAATCCAAGAGGTCAACAACTCCATTATGCCACATAGTAACCAATAGTCCATAAATCATTAAAGTCTTTTATTGTTCAAATTGGATTATTAAGCATCTTTAAAGAAAAAAGAAAGTTCAAGTGAGCAAAGATAAAATGACAAAGAAATAAATGCTCAAATGAGCAAAGAAAAATAACATGAAATGTAAATGCTAAAGATAAAGTGCATAAAAGTAAAATCATAAAATAAAGGCATAAAGTAAAAACCAAAAAGTAAAGTTAATGGTTAATGATTAGTAAGTAAGTCAATTATTAATAGTCACAAAGTATGATAAATGGTGATTGAATGATATTTTTGGACCAAAAGGTAATGAAATCTCATTAGATAATTGATAAAATCAAAGCCTCACAACAACAAATTTCATTGGTATGGACCCAAAGATAACAAATCAATCATACTTGGACATTCAAACATAACGTTTGAGCCACAAATGATCATTTTCCGATTCAAGACAAATTTAACGCTATATGTCGAATTTATATAGAAGTCAATATTATACGAGACCGATCAATAATAATGTATGTATCATTTATGTTAGAGATGTGATAGAAACCATACTCCTAAAATATATAGCACAAGTAAAAACAAAGGTGATCAAGACCTAGGTCATGGAAGATAATTTATCAACTATCCATAAGCTTAGATGAACTTAAAGTCCAAATGCCTTATCCAAATTGATAAAAAAAAAAGAAAAAAGAAAATAAGAGAGATGAATTAGAGGTAGACAAGAAATAAAATTCCACATTTGAACCAAAGGAATAATCAAACTATCATAAAAATCGTTCATCCATTTTGGTGGAGTTTTTAACTCAACACCCAAGATCCAATGATGTTAATGAAGTTTATGATCAAAATCCACATGATCCAAGATCAGCCAGAATATATACAAAAGTAAAATTGCAATTAAAATAAAAAAGGAAATAAGAAAAATGATTTTTTAAAATGATTTTAAATTGAAAATAAAAGTCAAAATATCAAACCACCTTCAAACCTTCAAATGAATTGTAACCAAGAGGCATAGAAAAATCATAAATATCTCAAATTCATAAATATTTTCATATTTTTTAAAAGTCAAAAAGTAATTTTAAAATATACAAAATCAAGTGAAATAAGCCAAAAATCACAAAAAATAGCAAACTCAGAAATAAAAATCAAACAAGGTCACCATAAATTGTCAAAATATCATTTGATCATTCCATAATTTTTTTTCCAGAATTTAAAGTTAAAGAAAATATTTTTAAACCAATTAGAAATAAGTAAAAAGACAAAAATTATTAAAAATAGTAAACATAAAAATAAAAATCTAGAAAAATATCCATAAGATGAGAAATAATTCAAGATATTTTTGTGTGGATTTTCATGATTTTTGGATAAAAAATAAAGGAGTTATGAATTTTTAAAGACAAATGGAATTTAAAATTTGTTCCGTAAAATAAAATATATCAGAAATAACATGGAGCATTAAATCTGATTCATTAAAACAGGCTGTCACATCAAGTGGCTTAGAAGTGGTGATTAGGAGTCAAAGCGGCGCACAAGAGACACAAAAAAGTCAAGCCAATGAGAACATTTTAATTGGTACGTCCTTATTGGTTGAAGATGACACATAGGCCATCTTATACCTCCAGACACATACAATTAGGGAAAATCATGGATCCTTCAAACTGTAAATGCACGCTTTCATAATGGTACCATTAGATGCGTCCATTTAAGAAAATATCAACCATATGCTCGCAAAATATTTATATAAAGTACAACTCACTCGATTTGCAAAAAACCAGACAAATTTAAAACTAAAAAACTTAAAAAACATTATATTAAATGAATCCACAATTGAAAATAGATAAAGCTATGAGCATCAGTGAACTAAGGGATACATTGTAGCAACAAATTCGAGTTGATTTGGTTGAGAATTCTACCTGAATAAAGTGAAGATTTCTTTCTCTAAAATATGACTTGGTGAGCTTGATTTGAGGCACAATTCTTCTTGCTAAAGGTCTGGTTAGCTTCATTGGATGTTGGTGAAGTTAATTGAATGAAGCTTTTGAGTGTTTGAATTGTGGAAAGAAGAAAATGAAATTCAAGCTCAAGAGTTCAAATAGGATCTTGGCAGGGTTCAATTGACTATCAAAAGCTTGAAGAATGATAGGAATATGTTGCTCTATTTATAGGGAAGTGAATAGTGATGAGAATTGGAGGTATTTGTGAGAAAATCGTGCAACCCAAGATAACTCAATGATTGCAAAACGTGTGACTCCATATGCATCAAAACTCACTAATGTTGCGTTTTGATATGCTAATCCATTCTGGAAACTTGTTAATCATGTTTAAAGACACAAACATGTGCTTAAGTGACATATAATCCAAGTTATATTGAATTTTAAAACTGAACCAAGCTCAAAATCTAATTTCATGGTACCATTTTCAAATGATCACAACTCATCATGTAGGAAGCTTTATGGCATGGTTCTGGTTGCATTGGAAATATAACATCACAAGCTTCATAATGTGCAAAGAAAGGTTAAATTTGGCAACTTGAGCTAAAAGTTATGCAAATTTGAAATTGAGAAAAACTCACTGAAATTTACACTTAGAAAAAATTCTAAGTATAGAACCTCAGAATGACCTGTAGTATTTTGCAAAGTTACATGATCTTCCACTCCAAATTAGATCTTGATCTTTGAAGATGAAATGAATTAGAATCTTAAAATAGAATTATGGAATTTAAATCACTCAAAAATCATAAAAAATGAATGATTTATGATCCTTAGAAGTTGGTGAAAATAAGTTGAAAATTTTAAAGATGACCTATAATGTCTCCTTTAATTTCATAACTTTCTAAGAATTTTTTAATCTTTCCCTTTGAATAAAAGTTGTAGTAGACATCATCAAGAATATTGTAGAAAAAGAATGAGCTCAAGGAGATGAAAATTGACCATGTTATGATATTTTGAAGTCAAGTCAAGGATTTCAATGGTTTCTCAAAGGACTTGTAATCTTTTCAAATTTTTTATGATTCCCCTTGCAAAATTCGATCTTGTCATGTAAAGGTAAGTTGTTGTAAATTATGAGACTAGTCCACAACAAAAAAAAAACACTTACAAATATTGGAAATTGAAAGAGTTATGCACTTGTGACCATATAATCAAGAACTTATCAAAATTAGGTTAACCACTTGGGTCAACTTTGCATCTTTTGAACTTTTCCTGCCAATTAGGGCATGATGAATCATATATGACCTTTAGATGATGTTTTAATGAAGTATATTTGAAATTTTGGTGCAGCAGACTCAAATGTCATATAAGGATGTCAAGACATCTAATCTGACATTAAAATAAAACAGACAAGGTAGAGTAATACAACAGTGCATGAAGCATAAAGAACATAAGCAAATTATTCACCCAATTCGGAGCAACTCTCCTACATCTGGGGGCATACCAAGCCAGGAGTGAAGTCCACTATCAGTAGTATTAATTTGGAGCTAAACTTCCCTGTTTACAACCCTCACTTAATCACTACCCAATGACCCTTCTACCTAGGTCCTCCCTAGATATGGAATATCCCCATCCCACTTTCAATCATCTCGATGATGTCTAGCAGTCAACATCTCAACCAATGCATCAATAACTTGGTTTCCAACAACTCTTCAACACCTGAAAAGTAGAAGACACACTTCTGTCATACCCCAAAATTTACCCTCGTAACTTCAAATTATCCGACTTAGGCATCACATTTATCTGTATATGCTCCTAGTAGGGAATTGACATTGAATTGTCGCTCATTTATCGCATTTGCATCGTTAGTTGCGTTCAGGTTGGCCTAAAGTCAATTTAAACCAAAATTCGCATCGTTTTGTAGTTGCAAAATACCCGTTATTTTACTTCATGCATTTTTATCTCTCTACCTTTTTCTTGCATCGTGTTAAGTTGATTATATATCGATAATATTGACATTTCAGTTTTATAGATAGACCGTTAAAAGCGATTTGACACCGTGCGGGAAATTAGCGAGGAAAATATTTCAAATTTTCGCCTTTAACTCACTGCTTTATGAATCTACGTGTCGCGTAGATCATGAAAATGTGCTCTCCCTAATTTTTTGATACATTTTTTAGTCTCGTTCTTAATCGTAAGTGTTTTAAAGTCGGGTATTATTTATTTCATTTTATTTCGATTTTAACCATTTCGATAATTTTTCTTTAATCTATGAGACCCATAATTTATTTTAATGTACTCATTTTATTTTTTCGGATCATTTAGTGTTCAAATTTATATCACTTTCGACAATTTTAAGTGTCTCTTTTTTATATCCAAAAATCAAAACAAAAATATTTTTAGATAGGTTAATTTTTATCCTATTGGACTTTATGGCCCATTTAATTAGAAGGGTATTTTTGGTATTATGAAAAATTACATTAATCTAATATTTTTTGATATATATATTTGTTATGAGTCCTTGTTCAAGAAAAAAAAAACAAAAAAAGAGAGGGAGGCGAAAATAAGAAGGATATGAAAACAATTTCATCTTCGTCTTCCTCAACTCCGTTTCTTCATTGTAACCACACATCTCCGCCCCTTCCAACCGCCGCATACTCTGCTTACCGCGACCACTCTCCATATTCACCTCCTTCTCCATTAACATCCACCCTTACTTCCTTCAACCCATCCCACTGTCAACACCACCCAAACTTCCATCTCCTTCCTCACCGTAAATCCTACTTCCAGGCTTCAAGCATACTCCTCTTCATTCCTCAGCCAACATCTAAAACTCCCTCTGTCACCTCTTTACCATCACCTTCATCATATTACACTCCGTCTCTCCGCCTTCATACCTTCACCGTGATAACATACTCCCTCCAACCTCACTCTCCGCCTCACTCTAAAACCTTCATCCCACTCCCTGTTCCCTTCACCGCTCCTCACCCCTTCGTTCTCCATCCATCCAATACCCTTCTCAACATCCACTCGCCATCTCCCTCTGCTAGCTTCCTCCATCTTCACCAAACCACCGAACCTCCTTCCCTCATCGTCACTAACCCGTCCTTCCACCTCACAATCTGTAACGACTCACACAGCTTCAACCCCAGCAGGATCCATCGTTGCAAACGCGAGTTTGTTTCATTTCACCAGAGGTGAAGCTAAGGGAACGACAACAAAAGCTAGAATCGCTGCGTACAAAATCTGTTGGAAAGTCGTTTGTTTTGATTATGATATTCTTGCTGCTATGGATGAAGCTGTTTTAGATAGTGTTCATATGATTTCACCCTCTGTTGGTTCTAATGGCTATGCACCTCATAATTACCGTGATTCCATTGCTATTGGTGCTTTCGGTGCTGCGCAACACGATGTTGTTGTTTCTTGTTCTGCGGATATTGTTATTTAGGTTCTTTGGATTCTTCGAAAGTGAAAGGAAAGATTGTTGTTTGTGATAGAGGAGGGAATTCTAGAGTTGAGCATGGTAGTGTTGTGAAAAGTGCTGGTGGGTTAGGGATGATTATGGCGAATACTGAAGATAGCAGTGAAGAGCTTCTTGCTGATGCTCATCTTGTGGCAGCTACAATGGTTGGTCAGATTGCTGGTGATAAGAACAACCGTCACGGTCAACAACAACATCCGTTCTGCATCAGGCTTTGTTTTTGTTTCACGTTTTTGCGACACCTTCAACTTTCGATACAATCAATACCAGCAACCGACAACTCTTCACCATTCAGCTTCCACAGTTCTGCATTTTGGTAAGATTCTTTGCTATCATTTATGGATTGTGAGTCTGCTCTGTAGTGTTAATTGGGTTTGGATCTCGATAATCTATTCATATTGCTCATGGCGTTCTGTGTTGCTTAAAATTTTGAAAGAAGTTTCATGTTGATTTATGGAAATTTTAGGATTCAATGATTATGGTTTTAGTTTTGAATATAAAAGTTGTTGTGTAGAAGTTTCCATGTTGCTTATGCTGAGTCTGAGTATTAAAAAACTGACATTGCTTATGATGAATCTGAGTGTTAAACTCTACATTGTTTATGTTGAATTCAAGCATCTAAGTTGTTATTTTTCCTCGATGAAATCTATGAGAAAATCATGTGTTATAACTTTGTTTTATACCTTATTTTCGATAATGATATGTTGCTGTCCGTGGTCAGTTTCGATGAAGGTTTGTTGTTTCCACGTGTATTTGCATGGAAACCAACCTAGAAACTTTGCGGGGAAACCAATTGTTTTCTATCGTTGCATTGTTCACTTTGTTCGATTTAGATTTTGATAGAATTTAAGTTTAAATTTAAAGGTCAATCAATGATGGCACCTCTTTGTTGATTTTAATTGTGAGTAAATGATATTTGAGGGTTTCGATGATGGTTTAACGATAATACCGTGTTACTTACGTGTAAATCTAACCGAGAAACTCATGGGGCAGAATGCCGTTTCTTTTGTGCAAATTTGAGCAAGAAAGTCGTTTTATCTCGAGTAAATCGATTAATTCGTGGCTGCCCGGTCTTAGAATTGAGCTTTCGATTAAGTTTGAATTAGTGGTTCATGAATGATTAGTTTCGTTTAAACACTGTGTTGACCTTGCCTTTGAGTTTATTCGTTTCTGAATGGATGTTTTTGCACATATAAGTTTAGGTACATGGCTGTCCGGATTTTAATAGTATGACAAAACCTCATTTCGATTTTTGTGTTGTTCATTCTTTGAATTTAATTGAAACACCAAGAGTTTGTTCATACTTGCGTATCGATGTTGATTTCGTCTTGGTGTTTAAGTCACTTGTAAAGGTGATCTCGATGATGTTTCAAGTTGAATTCAATTCACAAAGTTTTTCGGTTGATGTCGGTGTTATACATAAGGTTGGAATCACTTGAAAATTGATTCTCGTGAGTTTTTTATGCATAATTTTCTACTGTCCAGCTTTTGATTTGTATGAATAATGTTTGATTTAAGTTTGATTTTTCATATATTGGAATTGAATTGAATTATAGCATTAGTTCTTGAGTTCCGTTCTCATTTGTGAATTGATGACCACATAATCCTTGTGTTTACTTGATTTTAAATGTGTTTAGTACCATGTACATATTGCTGATTTTTGTACTTTACGTTGATTAATAACATGAATTCTTGGTTGAGAAACATTCATTTGTTTGTATGCATCATACAAGTTTGACTTCGATTTTATAGCTTGCTTACTAACCACGTTCTAATTTGTTGCAATTTCATTTCATTTTATTTTTATCCCACACTTATGCTACTAACAAGTTTGTTATTTGTGAAGACATCAAAGATTGATCAAAGCATTCACTTTCAATTAGCACATCTACACTTGCTCATTAGCATATTCATATTACTATTTCTATTTAATATTTAGTAATGTATATACAAAATACTTAGTATTTTATTTTATATTTGATATTGTAAATATAATTGTACATAGTATTTTTATTCTTATGTTAAGTATTGTAAATATATATTACTTTTATTCTTATATTTTATTCAATTAATTTGTAAATAAATTCAAATTATACTATAATAATCTTTATCATGTTGCAATTTCGAACTTTGAATTCGATTCGACTTTCGAATGTTTATGAACACAAATATATTGTTTGAATTCTTAGAGTTGATTCCTACATGAATCTATTCTAAGTTTAATTAATCTAATAAAGTACAATATTCAATAATCGATACTTGAGCTCTGTAAGCTTCTCCGCATTGGTTTGTGTGTATCTCGTGCGATGTAGGGATCTTTATTTGATATTCATCTGATGCGCCAAGTTCCATCTGACATCTTGAAGACTACTTGAAGCATTTTCCTCTCACCATGCGATAAAAGTTTTTAGTCTATTTAGTTATTTTGATTAATTCGATTGGGTTGTATTGCTTGTTTATTTAAAGCTCTTCTCGCATTTTCGATTTGATGCATCCATATTCATAAACTTGTACCCCCATCCCCGCATGGTCTGTAATAGTTTAGGATATTATTTCCTCGTGTGTTCTAATTATCGCTTAAATACGCGTTCTATCATGCAATTAGAACACATAGCCTCCTCTTGGACTCCTCATCAATAAACAAGTATACATACACAGCGCACACTCGCACACATTCATAGTTTGGTCCTGAGCTTCTCTACAACGACAACTATCCGATCAATTGTTCCAATGCGCCACGCTAGTCCCACTTTCTAGGAGCATACATATAGCTACCTTGTATGGGCTTGCTTGCTTTCCTATCTTCATTACCTCTTTAATCGGATTCTTATATCCTCTTGGCTCATAAGCCAAATTCTTCAAGGGTCTCATAATTGGGAATGGGCATGACCATTCTCATGAGGTTAATCGAAGCCCTTGTTGCTTTGATTAACCATAACCCGAATAAATTTTGGTTCGTACACCAATTGTCCATGCACAAGGGTTTAATAGTTAGGGGTAGGAGCACCTATCCTCATGAGATTAATTAATTCCATATACTTGATTAATCATAACCCAATTCTCTTCTCTTGGTCCGTATACCAAACATCAAAACACTTCCATAAATAAAATCTTCAAACCTTGATCCAACGTCGAGTTTCTTTTCAAATATTTTCACAAATAAATACTCTACTTCTCTCTTCCCAAATGTATGGTAGTCTGTCCTGTTTCGACCCTCGATTGTACGTTTGGTTTCTTTAAATGAATCTAACTAAGCGAACTTTGTTTTCGCCTCACCTTTTCTTATAAAAACATTTTGGGTAGAAAAAGATGATTAGGATGGTTCTGTCCACTCATCCGAGTACTTGGAGCGTTAGCCGTTGAACGCTTATGGTCCGATGCTTGTCTCCCACATAAAAATAACTCAACTCACTCAACTTTTTTTCGCTCATATGCGATCATCAAACTCTTTTCTTACAAAGAGCGTGCGATAGCCATTTCAAATACGAACGAAGACTTAGCTTTTCAAACAAACTAAATAAGTCAAAGTTCAAACATTTGAAATATCTAATGCACGATTTTTCTTATAAAATCAGCACAACCAACTTAAACATTTTCAAGATGAACTACAGAGTTTTGGCTTTCCCATTGCACGAGGAAATACGTAGGCACAAGTTTTTGAAACTATAACAAACTCAAAATAATAATAAACAAACCCCTTTTCTTCTTTCTTATTTCTCGATCATAACTTAGAAATTAGCGAATATACACACAAACACTTAGAACTAAACGGGTCCCATCTAGTATGATGGATGTGAGGGGTGCTAATACCTTCCCCTTGCATAACCAACTCCTGAATTCATGTCTTTTGGTCACGTAGACCGCCTTATCCGTAATTCGTGAGTTTTATCTATATTTTCCCGTTCTTTCTAGAACAAATAAAATTAGGTGGCAACTTCGTTGTTTTTAAATTATGTTGCAGATGTCTTTGACAACGAAGTTAAAACACAAGTCATGGTACTTGGACTCTGGATGCTCTCGACACATGACGGGAAGAAAACATATGTTCCAAAGTCGGGAACTTAAAGATGGAGGTTACGTAGGTTTCAGAGGCAACCAGAAGGGTAAAATCGTTGGCTCTGGAACTATTGGTAACAATTCTTTACCTTCTATTACAAATTTTATTTTAGTAGATGGATTAATACATAATCTGTTATCCATAAGTCAATTAAGTGATAATGGGTATGCTATTATCTTTAATCAAAAGTCTTGTAAAGCTGTCAGTCAGAAAGATGGAACAATCCTCTTTAATGGCAAAAGGAAAAACAACATTTATAAAATCAAATTTTATGAACTTAAAAGTCAGAATGTTAAATGTCTTATGTCAGTGGACAATAGCAATGGGCCTGGCACAGACGATTGAGGTATGTTAGTATGAGAAGAATATCTCAAATTAATAAACTCAATCTAGTCAGAGGACTTCCTAATTTGAAGTTCATCTCAGATGCTCTGTGTGAAGCTTGTCAAAAAGGAAAATTTTCAAAAACTTCTTTTAAATCAAAAAATGTTGTTTCTACCTCTATGCCATTAAAACTTCTGCATATTGATCTGTTTGGACCAGTGAAAACTTCATCCATTAGTGGCAAGAAGTATGGGTTGGTGATCGTAGATGACTATAGCAGATGGACATGGGTAAAATTCTTAAGACACAAGGATGAGTCACATTCTGTGTTTGCTAACTTCTGTAATGTAGTCCAAAATGAAAAAGAGTTTAGAATAGTAAAAGTTAGAAGTGATCATGGTGGTGAATTTGAGAACAAAGACTTTGAAAATTTCTTTAATAAAAATGGTATTTCTCATGATTTTTCGTGTCCTATAACTCCACAACAAAATGGAGTTGTAGAATGTAAAAACAGAACTTTACAAGAAATGGCAAGAACCATGATCAATGAGACTAACTTTGCTAAATATTTTTGGGCAGAAGCAGTGAACACAACATGTTACATCTAGAATAGAATCTCTATAAGACCTATACTAGAAAAGACTCCTTATGAATTGTGGAATAATAGAAAGCCCAACATTTCTTATTTCCATCCTTTTGGATGTACTTGTTTTATTCTAAATACCAAAGATTATCTGAATAAATTTGATTCTAAGGCACAAAAGTGTTTAATTAGGATAATCTGAACACTCAAAAGGCTACAGAGTATATAACACTGAAACACGTATTTTAGAAGAATCCATTAATGTCAGATTTGATGATAAGCTTGGCCCTCAAAAGTCAAAGCAAAAAGACTCTCTTGCAGGAATAAAAATTCAATTTACAGGATCAGAAAATGGTCCTTATAGAATTTCTGAAGAAGCAACCAAAGACAGAAGTTCTCAAGAAGTAACCAAAGATAGAACTTCTGACAGAAGTGCTAAAGCAATAACCAAAGACAGAACTTCTGAAGAACTCATCCAGAGAAAGTCATCCAGAAGCAGCTTAGCTCATCCTGAAGAAATGATTCTGGGAAAGAAAGATGATCTAATCAGAACCAGATCTACATTTAGAAACTCTGAAGAATATCTCACGGGTGTTGTATCCTTGATTGAACCAACTTCTGTAGATGAAGCTCTTCAAGATAATAATTGGATCATTGCAATGCAAGAAGAACTAAATCAATTCACCAGAAATGACGTAAGGGATCTTGTGCCCAAACCAAAAGGTTTCAACATTATTGGAACCAAGTGGGTCTTCAGAAACAAGATGAGTGAACAAGGAGAAGTAGTCAGAAACAAAGCTCGATTGGTAGCACAAGGTTATAGTTAACAAGAAGTAATAGATTATACAGAAACCTTTGCTCCAGTCGCCAGGTTAGAATCTATCAGACTTTTAATTTCATATGCTGTTAATCACAATATCACACTGTATTAGATGGATGTAAAAAATGCATTCTTAAATGGTTACATCGACGAAGAAGTTTATGTCCGTCAACCCCCTGGTTTTGAAAACTCAAAACATCCAGAACTTATTTACAAACTCAAAAAATATTTGTATGGTCAACAAGCTCCCAGAGCTTGGTATGAAAGACTAAGTAATGTTTTATTAGAAAACGATTTTACCAGAGGAAAAGTGGACACAACCTTATTTTGTAAGACATTTAAAAATGATATTATGATATGTTGATGACATAATTTTTGGTTCTACTAAATCCTCCCTTGGGAAAGAGTTTTCTAAGTCTATGCTGGCAGAGTTCGAAATGAGTCTCATGGGCGAACTCAAATTCTTTCTGGGTATTCAAATTCATCAGACCTCAGAAGTAACTTACATACATCAGAGTAAGTATGTTAAAGAGGTTCCAAAGAAATTTGACATGTCAGATAGCACACCCTCTAAAACCCCTATGCATCCCACGTGTATTTTGGAGAAGCAAGAGGTAAGTAAGAAAGTAGATCAGAAGATCTACAGAGGTATGATTGGATCTCTCTTATATTTAACTGCTTTTAGACCTGATATTTTATACAGTGTCTATCTCTGTGCTAGATTCCAATCAAGATCCTAGAGAAACTCACTTAACTACTGTTAAGCGAATTCTCAAGTATCTGAAAGGTACTGCTAATCTTGTTCTATGTTACAGAAAATTAAGAGAGTACAAACTTGTAGGATACTGTGATGCTGACTTTGCTGGAGACAGGATAGAAAGGAAAAACACTTCTGGAAGCTGCCAGGTTTTGGGAGAAAATATGATATCCTGGTCCAGCAAAAGACAATCCACTATTGGACTATCTACTGTAGAAGCATAATATATAGTAGCAGCTGGATGTATTACTCAAATGCTTTGGATGAAAAATCAACTTGAGGACTTTCAGATATTCGAGAGTAACATTCCTATCCTCTGTGATAACACTTATGCTATTTGTTTATCTAAAAATCCTATTATGCATTCTAGAGCTAAGCATATAGAAATTAAACATCATTTCATTAGGGAATATATTCAGAAGGGGATTCTTTCTTTAAAATTCATTGATACATACCATCAATGGGCTGATATATTTATAAAACCCCTTGCTGAAGATAGGTTCAATTTCATTCTGAAACATCTCAGTATGGAATTATGCCCAGAATGAAAAGATTATTTCTGCTTAACTGGTAGAATACTATTTTATGTAAACCTCTGATCAATTGTCCTTCAGAAGTGAGAAGGGTAACTAAATCAAAATCTATCAAAAGATCTGAGAAACAACTCAAATCAAGATAGAAGCATGCAGTTCACCAGAACAACCCTGTCAATCTTAATTGTCAAAACACTCTCAGAAGATGAACACATGATTCAAACTCTGATAGAGTAAAATATTTAAGTTGCTAACTTGAGGCGTTGGTCACTTTGGTAACTGTTAATCATATCTTCTACTACCTCCCTTACAAGCAATCATCATGTTTTATTACTTTCTGCATTAAAATATCTAAATTACATGATTTCAAGAAATTATTCCTCTATTTAATCCTTCATTTCTTCAAATTCATTTGGCATCTTCTGTGCTAAATTTCTTTTTGATGTATGACAAAAAGGGGGAGAAAGTAAGATATTTTGAACATCATAGTTACTAATAGACTAAGTCTCAAACATTTTAAAATCACCCTTGATTTCATTTGTGTCTAAAGATTATTACAGGAAATCAACTTCTGGAACCAACTTCTGGAAATCAACTTCTGGAACCAACTTCTGGAAAATCATCTTCTGGAACCAACTTCTCGAAATCAACTTCTGGAGCTAGTTTTTGGAAATCAGCTTCTGAAATCAACTTCTAGAACCAACCTCTGGAAGTCAACTTCTGGACGAAACTTCAGGGAAGTACAATGTTTTCTAAATTTATATGAATAATAAATTTAGGGGGGGATCTCTCTTTGTCAATATTTGAGTTTTTGTCATCATCAAAAAGGGGGAGATTGTTAGAACATAGTTTGGTTCTACACCAATCTTAGATGTTTTGATGATAGCAAGTACTGTTGATGACTATCATGTTCTGACAATTATAAACAAATATTTTGTATGAAACATTGTTGGCTTCTAAGGTTGTTTTAAAAAGTACGCAGATAAAGTTCTAACCTTGAAAAGAAAAGAAGCCTTTTTGTTTTTTATAGAACAGAAGTTCTGACGAAAAGAAATGGAATAGAAGTTCTGACGAAAAGAAGTGGAACAGAAGTTCTGACGAAAAGAAGTGGAACAGAAGTTCTGACGGAAGAAGTAGAACAGAAGCTCAGACGAAAGTAAAAGAACAGAAGTTCTGATTTCCGTTAGAAGACTCTGAGCTAAGCGAAGTTCTAAAAGTAATAGAAGATTATGATCGAAGAAAAGTTCTAATGTCAGAAGAAGACTCTGAATTGAACATACAGAAGCTCTGAAATGATTAGAAGATGTTAAAAGATTCACGCTCTAAACGAAGTTCTGATAGACTTCTAAATAGCACCAGACCGCTCTACAAACTCTGATATCCATGTTCTGGCTGAAAGACTCTGTAGCGTTGCCATTCATTAAATGAATATTTGAAGCAACGATTATCTTCCAACATGATCTCGCTTTTATGGAAAGAAAAATCAACACAAATTATCATCATTCCATATACAACTTAAGATGTTTCCAACGAATACTTTCCATGAACAACTATATAAAGGATTCATCTATAAAAACAAGCAAAAACAAGAACTACACACGCAAAAACAACAAAAGAGAATTCAAATTATTCAGTAGTTCATAAGTGCTAAAGTATTCTTGTGTGAAAATCACAGTCATGATATAGCTTTCTAGAAGCATCATTTAAACACATTTTTTAATTATCTGTGAATTGTAATTCCTTGAGAAACCAAATTGTGGTGTTCTTGAGAAGACTAAAGCAGTTGTTTTGGTGAATTGTAATTCCTTGAGAAACTAAGTTGTGGTGTTCTTGAGAAGACTAAGGCAGTGGTCTTAGTGGTCTGTAATCAAGTTCTGATTAGTGGATTAAGACCTCGTTGAGAGAGGAAAATCACCTTGACGGGTGGATTGGAGTAGTTTAAGTTCAAACGAACCAGGATAAAAATAATCGTGTCTATTTGCATTTGATTTCAAAACCCCAATTCAAACCCCCCTTTCTTGTGTTTTTCATCCTTTACAATATGCAATATAAATGAGTTATGA
Organism: Vicia sativa; assembly: GCA_021764765.1. Taxonomy (NCBI): domain Eukaryota; kingdom Viridiplantae; phylum Streptophyta; class Magnoliopsida; order Fabales; family Fabaceae; genus Vicia; species Vicia sativa. The sequence goes on along the minus strand of CM038797.1, from coordinate 39,379,639 downwards.
GGACATGGATCAACTGGAAATCATGTTTTGAACACGATGATGCCCTTGGTTCTTTCCAATTTTTCCTAATTCGTAAAACCCCAATTCTGAGCTACGAACCCTAGCAATGGCAAGTTTTTGTACCTGCACTGAAACTTAAATCAAGCTATTGCTGGCAGAAGATTTTGATATATATGGTTTGAAGTGGAAATCTCAAGTTCGAAACGAAATGATGTTGGTGTTCGTTGGAACAAAGTGAATGTCACAGTTCGGAATGAAAGGATTGGCCTTTCGAATGGGCGATCAAACCTCGAAATGGCGCTATGATGATATATGTAAAAGAAGCTTCGAAGTGGTAATAGGGTTGTGTCTGTGAAGTGAGTTCGAAACAAAGTGGTCAAAGCATTTGAAATTCAAACGCGAGCGGGATAATAGGAAGTTAGAATATATGCGCTGGAGACGGTTCGAAGACGCGTGGAAGCTAGAGAAGCGCAGTGTTCTGCATGTTCTGAACGTGGCATGATCTCATAAGTCAGACCGTTATGGTCGAAGTAGTATAAATAGAAGTCTTAGTGTTAGGATTTCGTGTGTCATATCTATTGTACAAAATTCAGTAAACATTCAAAATACCACATGGCTAGGGAAACGAATGCTCGAATAATGTACGTATGATTGCACCAAAACCTTTACAATTCAGTAAAAGAATCTTTATCTTTCCAGTTTATCCTTTATCTTCGCATCAATGTCTTTTACATATCTTTACATTCAAAGCCATTTAACTATTTTCCGCATTTAAACGCTTTCTTCTATTTTGAAGTTCTTTACATTTCGTAAATCTTTACATTCATGTCTTTTACATTCCGATGTCTTTTACATTTCATGCTCTTACTTTAAAAGTCTTTTACATTTAAAAGTCATTTAAGTATTCCCGCACTTACACTTTTCTTTGTAAATCGAATCTTTATTTATTTACTCATTCAAGTCAATATTATGTTTCTTTATTTAATCATGGCATCAAGTTATTTAACACCGCAATCGGAATACATTGGACACACATAAAACACTCTAAATATAAGTCTTAAACATTAATACTAGTTTAGTTATTAAATATATCCAAACGACTAATACCCCAGGATCAATCTAGTCGATCCCGCAAGTTACCAGGGAATTGAATAACAATCATAAAGCTTATTCGATAGTTTGGAGGACTAGCGGTTGTTTCACCGTAAATCACTGAACAAATTGGCACGCCCAAATGGGACCATTGGTCGTTACAATATTTAAAATAAAAATAAGGATTGTTGAGACATAATCATCATAAAGTTCTTTCTGAGTGTTAAGTTCATTGTTATATGAACCTTAGGAGTGGTAGAATAACTAATAGTAACCAACCCTTACCCAGAAGAAAACGAAATAATAGGATGTCTAGTCCAAACAATACACAAGGGGAACAAAACGCCCCACATGGAACAGGCACTAATGCGTCTGTTTCGACGGGAACGTCCAGCGCGATCCCTTCGAATGCACAGTCTGTTGCATCTTTGACTAGTAATGTGGCCACGAACGGAACAAGTGGCATGTCAACAAACAATTCGATCCTAGGCAATACAGGAACCACTGGGTATCGTGGGGGATTTTCCCCACCATCAGGGGCACAAACCCATTTCGCTACCCCACCACCAACTAGACCACCCAGTTTCGATAGTAATAGACCCAGAAATCCCCCTTATGGGATGCCAACATCTTTGATGGCAGGAGTACAAACTTCGACGTCGAACATGTCACCACAATTAGGGTCTGGATCTGGGGCTAATCAATTTATGATAAATAACCAAGGGTCAGTATGTTATAGTACACGTCCTATCCTAACCACAGAGAATCAATTGGCTTTTAGGCAGTTAATGGATGATAGTAACCATAATATGATAGGAGTGTTAGCACAAACTATGCAAGAAATCTTTGCCCCAATAGTTCAAAATGTGACTGTGACAAACAGAGAAAATGCAGATAATATGAGTCGAATAACAGATTTCTTTGCTCCGCCAGAGAGGCGTAGGCAGAACCAGGCATTGGTTCGAGCGAACGTACCTATCATAGAACAAATTGCTGATGACCCACCCTATAGGCCAGTCAGAGAGGGAGTTAATTTGGGGGCAAGGACACAAAGGGTAGATGTCCCGTGATTCGAGAAGAACCACAGGGGATTGATAGAACCATTGGCAAGGGTCGAAGACTAGATTCCCCAAAGGATTCGAGAGGAACCACAAAGGGAGTTATGGAACCAGGGCAAGGGTCGAAAGACTAGAAGCCCCAAATTTTCGAGAAGAACAACCTAGAGCGTTGTCATGGTGGGTCGAAACCAAGATGCCGATGCTTGTCCATAGAATTAAATGACAATATCTTGGCGTAAAATAATCTAACCACCATGATAGAGAGAATTATGGCCCAAAACGGTCTTAATATTGTGGATTAGAAGGCCAAATTATGCCTCTCCTATAGCAGATTATGTAATGCATACTGATTTACCAAGGGGATAAAAGATCCCCAAGTTTACAAAGTTTGCTGGAGATACCAATGAATCAACAGTCGAACACATAGCCAGGTATCTGATTGAAGCATGAGACATAGCAAATAGTGAGAACCTTAGGATTAAATATTTCCCAAGTTCCCTCACCAAAAATGCTTTCACATGGTTTACCACTTTGCCTCCTGGATCCATAGATACCGACCCTCTTGGAGAGATTGTTCCATGAACAATTCTATATGGGACAATCCAAGATAAGTCTAAAGGAACTAGCAAGTGTTAAGAGGAAGTTTACTGAACCCATAGATGAGTACTTAAATAGGTTCAGACTTTTGAAATCTAGGTGTTTCACAGTAGTTCCTGAACATGAGTTAGTCGAAATGGCCGTTGGAGGCCTGGACTATTCTATTCGAAAGAAATTAGACACACAATACTGAGGGACATGGCTCATAGATAGGGTCGACAAGTCGAAGACTAAAGGCGAAGGCTGGCTTTTAAAAGTAATAAGAAAGAAAGAATTTCCTATGTCGAAACTGAGGAAGTCGAAGACTATCCTGAATTCGAAGGGGTCAAAATAGATCTCGCTGAATTAAAATAGGCTCCACCTTACTCTTGTAAACTGCTAGTTCCCACAAAAGGGAAATAAATTGTTGAAAATGAGAAAAGTGACAAATTCCCAAAGAAGGTATATACCTTCGATGTAACAAAGTGTGACGATATTTTCGATTTGCTTGTCAAAGACGGCCAGTTAATTGTGCCATCAAATGTCAAAATACCTCCTTTAGATCAAAGAAAGAAAAGAGGATTTTGTAAATATCATAGTTTTCTAGGCCACAAGACCTCACAATGTTTTCTTTTCAGGGATCTAATTCAAAATGCAATTAAAGAAGGCAGATTAAAGTTTGCTGACAAACCAAAAATGAAAGTAGACGAAGACCCTCTGGATGTTGCAGACACCAACTACTCCGAGCTTTCGTGCATTGGGGAAATCAATATGGTGGAAGGCATCAAGAGACCACTCCATTAGGAGAAGAAAGCACCGAGGATGGAAATTGGGTTTTAGTCAAGTCAACAATGGAGTTACCGAGGACGCCCACAAACAACCTGAGGCTTCGATCGAGACAAGACCATCCGTTGTTTCGAAGAGATCCGTACCGAGGGCCGGAGGACCAAGCAAGAGTTGGCATAGGCTATCAAGGCTAAAATTGGAGAGAGTAAAGATCACAAAGCCACCTCACCTCAAAAAGAAATTTGGGATACCTGGAACCCAAGGGAAGTTCGATTATCCGTGAAATATTCGCCCAGAGTTCGAAAATCCCAATCGAAGATGTCAAACCCATGTGACGGGGAGATGATGACAAAAAAGGGAAGGATGGAGATGGCAGCATTCCTCAGAAGGAAGTCTGGGATACCCTAGGGGAACCCAGTGGGAAATTTGATTACCTAGTAAAATACTCTGCCCCAAAAAGTGCAAAGATCCGAATCAAAGATGTCAAACCATCAGGATGGGGAGATGATGTCGAAAAAGAGGGAGATGCAGATATCAATATGGTGGATATGGAGAGACCTCGTTCTGAGATGGAGGAAATGGAAAGATACCTAGAAAAGGAAAAATACAAAATGGAGGATGGCTATGCTGCAGATACCAGCCTCAAAGATTATCTCATGCTGTGCCACAAGGGAAATGCTGAAATGATGCTATGTCCCAGATGCGGCATCATCTGCAACCAGAGGATTGCTGCAGATTTTGAGAGGAAACAAAGGGCTCGAACTGGAGTCAAGTGGAGCCAAGACAACCAATTGTTCAGATGTTACCCTAGGGCTGGGGAGAGTTTGTTGGAGTTCTTAGTTCGCTGTCACAAAGGGGCAACCAAGTGCCCGACGGCTAAGGTGTGCAAAGATACGACCGTAACATGGCTGGAGCATTCGAAATAATTCCCTTCTCCCCATGTTGGAATCACAAGGAAGTTGGTCAGATGAGTCAACACTTTGAAGGTAATCATACTCGACGAAAGCCTGACAGCCCCTACCCTAAAGGTGCTCGAAGGGTGACGTTCAAAATCCCATCAAGTACCAATGATAAATGGTCGCAGTCGAGCGAATAAGGGGAAAGATAAATGGAAAGGCAATGAACGAAATGCACGTCACACAATGGTATATAGGAGGCAATTCAACACTGCGAAGAGGGAAGAATTGAGACTGGAAAATTATAAAGGAAAAAACCCTATGTCCAGATCACAGTGGCGAAGGCAACAACGAATTCGGAAGGCTGAAAGGGAAGCTTTGGCAGACAAAGGAGCAGCTTCGACCAGCCACAAAGAAATGTCAAGTACCAACAAACCAACAACAAACAATCAACCTGAAGACAAACCTCCATTTAGTAGGAGACTTTTCTCTGAAACACAACCAGATGAATCGAAAGAGTATACTCCAAGTCCAGAAGAAGACGAGGATATGCCGATGACAACTTCGAGTCGGGAGTCTTCACTCAACTTAAATTGCAACGTGGTATCTGTACTACCTTCTGAGTTTGGACAGGAGACCGAAATCGAAGAGCATGAGGAAGAGGATACCATAGATTTGATGAAACACAGACCAATTTGCTACTATGTAATGGATAACGGCGCGGTCGAAGAGCAGAACGCATTCTTCGAACACCCAGAGCCAGCAATGAAGAATCATTTGAAGCCATTGTTCATTCGAGCAAAGGCTGGAGCCCATGGTGTGAACAAGGTCTTAGTGGATGGAGGCGCTGCAGTTAATTTAATGCCTCAATTCATGCTGAAAAAGTTAGGAATACAAGAAGGTGATGTCAAACCACACAACATGGTCCTATCCAATTATGAAGTGAAAGTAGGTCGACGTTGGGTAGTTCAAGTGGATCTAACCGTAGGATCGAGTGCAGCCCACCATGTTCATGGTGATCAAGCCAAGGCCAATTATAACTTGTCAAAGAGAGTGGATCCATGGCGTAGGGCGCCTTCGCCAATGCACCGAGGTTAGTTCTATGGAGGAAGATGGTATAGTGGAGAATATCAAGCGGACCGACTTACTTTATGACAACAACAATTTAGTCAACAAAAGGAATTATGACAAGTACTGGCAAAGATAGCCCTTGTACCCCAAGTGACGAAATGAACGAAACAAGGGATGCACACTACTATATGACCCTTTGCCATGATGGCATGATCGATAGGAATATAATTAAAGGAGATGAAGGAGTCAAGGCACTTCAAGAAAGACGCAACAGTCGGGTTCGATAACCTTGCTCATGATCGAGTCTTCCTTCTTCGAAAGGATTTCGGCCTATATGGCTGAGAATAGATGGAAAGCGGCTTCAGAGGCTGACATAGATAATATAGTTGAAGTAAACGAAATAGAAGGGAATGGTTCGAAAGACTCACCCTGTGAAGAAAATGAAATAGATCAAAGGCTCGATGCCATCTATGACAAAGAACCCTTGGGTTTCGAGAAGGTGTAACACGGTGAACTGACTTTGTAGGATTTTGTATCGCAAATGTGCGGATAGCAAGAGTCGCCACCGACTTTTCTTTTATCCAATTAAGGGAAGGTAAAAAGTACAGAAAAAGACCTTCGTTAGATACTGAGTAAGGGAGAAGGTTATGAAAAGGAAGGTATTAGCACCCTTTCCATCCGTAGTTATCTACGGCTCTTAGTTGCTCTTAGATCACTTTAAAATTGTGCTTTCGTGTGTTTGACAAAATGTTTTGAAAAGGCATTTCGCTTTGACTTTGTAATGATTCATGTAGGAATGTATACAAAGTGTTCTAAATGTTTAGTTTTTGAAAAGAGTTTGAACTTTGACAAAAGTGTGAGGTGTGAAAAGTATTTTGTTTGAGCAAGCAACTAAAGTCTTATTACCTACTCGAATTGGTCGCCGTGTTATTTACGCCTTTAGAATAGTGCTATCCATACCATTAGTTGGTAGGTAACCCATTTGTTGGATGTAAGCGGACATCGAAGGGACATCGGATGGTCATAGAAAGCAACTTGTAGGAAGTATCCTAGCACATTCGGGACTATCATCATTTTCGTAGGCAACAATCGAGGGTCAAGATCATGTATTCGTAGGCGACATCGTGGGTCTTATGATCTTTGTATCGAAGGGACTATGATGATTTGTTTTGAAGGCAACGGTGCTAGAATACCTCTACGTTCGAGAGACATGACCATTTGAATTGTGAAAGGCAACGAGAGAATTACCCTAAGGGGTGCTCAGTGAAAAGAGTGTGTTGATTCAGATTCATGTCATCTTGAAAATTAGAGTGAGCTATGTTCAATTTTAGTCTTGCCATACACGCCTAATTACTAACAGTTTATAAGGTGCGGAAAGTAAATTGCGGAAATTAAAGTGCGGAAAGATAAATCCTACGCTATTACATGGCTTTGGGGCAGATACATAATTTAAAATGCGGAAAATAAAAGCCCTAATTAAGCTATTACGTCCCATGAGCAATTACATAATTGGAAAAAAGAAAACGATAAAAAGAAATCGTCCGAAACGAGATAACCTGTGAAAAGATGAGAAATCGGAAATACGAGGAAATAGAATAAGAGAAAAATGTTAGCAAAAATAATAATTATTAAATGAGAAAAATATTTCATGCTGGAAATAACATTAATATGCTAAAATAATTTTTTGGGATTTTTTGGAGATAATTTAATAATTAAAAAACAATTAAATGTGATTTAAATGATAAATCAGCAATTAAATTAAATATGCATGCAAAAATTATATTTTTAATTTTATAAATTAAATAAACATTTTCAGGAAATAATGCAAAAAGGAAAATATTTTTTGATGTTTTTTAATGCATGATAAAAAATTGTGAAAAGAAATTAAAGTGAATGCAAAATATTAAATAAAAAATATGAAAATAAGAAGAAATATGTTAGTTTGTAAAAAGAAGAAAAACAAATGGTCCTGGTGAGAATCGAACTCAAGACCCTGTCTTCACAAAGCCACGCCTTTGCCAACCGAGCCATGATGTGCGATAAACCTAATGTGTCTAACGGTATCTTAACTGCAAGCGCACAGCCTATCGCGGTAGTAATAAAAGATTGTCGAACCCACAGGGACTTTGTAATCACTCTAGTGCGGGAAAGTAATGCTAGTTTAGCTAAGGCGGAAATTGTCACGTTTGGTTTTGGGAAGGTTAAGGAAGGTAAACTAATTGATTTTAAAGTAATTATGAAATGAAATGGTCGGTATGCAATAGAGTCGACCTAAAGGATCTAATCGGACCTAGGCATATAAGGATGGTCAACTTGGTTCATCTGTAGAATTAATCAGTTTAAAAACCCTCAATTCACACTTTCATGGTCTTATCTCGGATTATACGTCTAAAGCCCTATACCTGCTTTCGCTAGCCTATAGGTGTTTAGAAATACTTTTTGGAAACTTAATTAATTCTAATCTGTTTTAAAGCGCTTTCACTGTATTTAAATCAAATGCCTAACTTTAGCTATCCGGTTAAAAACCTCACACTTTCGTGGTCTCGATCTAACCTATTTACTCTTCTTACTTTCGTAACAAAGGTTTTATTTTTAAGCATAAAAAGTTATAACCAGAGTCAAGTTGATTAAAGTTTTAGCCTAAGTTTGACCCGATGCCTATTGTCTCCAACTATTCCATACCGACACTAAAGGTTTAGCTAGCCATGGAAATTAAAATGAACTCACAGGAAATAAAAACAAACAAATATAAATTGGACATTATAAATAATAAATTAAACTTGCATTCATTAATTAAAGGGTACTGTAATACAATTGCAAAATAAAAACCTGAAAATAAGCAGTATCCTATATCCTTCTTCCACAGGTCGGAAATTCGGACTTCGAAAATTGGAATGTAAAAAGAAGTCTGGAGCTTGAAATAAATCCTAAACTATAATAATAATTTCCTAATGTTGGAAATTATTATTTGAGCAATGAAAATAAAAGAACGGGAATAAACAATTTCTAAAGAAATAAAAAATGAAGTAATGGCAGGTTGGATTTCGGCAGAGCTTCCGCACAAGTAAACTGAAAATTGCTCTGTACCTCTAACGTTGAATGTTGAGGTATTTATAGAAGAATGAATTTGGCAGTTGGTTTGAAAACTTGTCACGAAGCTTTACTTAAAAATCTCCATGAATGTAGGAGCGTGGGTAGTTGAGGAAGAAGTGGTGAACATGGGGTTTGGCTGGAGAGAAATCAGGAGTTTGAAAACTCCTTCTGTTTCACTTTGCCACGATCTGCACTTTTAATTAACTGTTATGCGCATTACGGTCGTTACTGATGCGTTACGAGCAGGTTTGGTGTTTCTCCGTGTTACGGTCGTGGCGGATGTGTTACGGTCATAACACGCTTCATGATGGCTTACGGTCGTGGCAGATGTGTTACGACCGTCACAGCTACAAAAACTGTATCTTTTGACAGATTTATCTTTTTCTTCTGTTCTTTTGGTGCTTTCTTGCATTGTTTCATGTTTTCTTCTGTTTTGAGCTAAGTTATGAATACCTGCAAAAAGTAATGACAATCTCGAAATATTCGGGAGTTAATCGGGTCAAAATAATACAAAACGGGTTAATTTCATGGAAAATAAACGATATGATTTCGTGTTATCAAGCCAGCGTGCACTACTGTTTGAAAAACGGAGCGAATCGCTTGTGTACGTTTGTTGCCTCCTGATTGCTTAGAACTCGCGCCAAATCATCATCTTCCTCGTTTTGAAATTTTAAAACCCAGGTCTTTACCTACGGTTTTCTGGCGTTGCTATAGCCTTTACCTACGGATTATTTCCGTAGCTACATCCCTGCAAAATCGAAACTCAAGAAATAGGGAATATAAATTAACTTTGAGGGCATGAATCGGTTCGAAATCATCCTCCGAGCATGATGGTGGCACCGGTTTCTCCTAATTTTGCCTATTTTGAGAAACCCTATTTCGAGCTCTCAAACCCTAACAATGGCATCATGGTATTCCTGCACTTAAAACTCAATTGAACAATTCAAATAGCTTCGAAATATCATCACAAACAAAGACAAACATTCAAATTATGTTAGATATGGATGGAAAACAGAAATCGATTTCAAGAAAAAGTGTCAAAACCGTGAGTTTGATTTCGTGATTCTTGATGGATTCTTGATCTGTAAGGGTCTGGAATGAATCAATGGACCTCCAGGAAGCGATTGGCTGGCTTAGAATCGGTTGAATTGAAGCAAAAACAAGGCTGCAAGTGTCTTGTAACCCACGGTTTTTTTGAGTTTGAATAGGGTTTCTCCAGCCAAATTTTCTACCCTAATTCATGTGGCATGTATTGTATATATATAGTAGATGGAATTGAAGCTGATTTGAGAAAGAATTAATCATCAATCAATGCAAAATATATTTGATTTTGTATCAAATCAAATTTTCTCTTTTTTTTTAATCAATTTCAATCAAATTCTTGCCATATCCAATCAGATTTCGAAATTTGCTGGCTTTATTGGGTTGCTTGGATCTCAAGGATGCGAGAAAAAATCAATTTGCAATTAATTTTGATTTTATACCTTATTTTTGAATTTAATTTATATTTAAATGAATAAAATCCAAATTAAATAGAAAAATAAAATAAAAATTCGTGGCATTGGGCTTGGATATTCCTAATTGTACAAGGAACAAGTTTGGATGAAGAAAAAGTAAGCCCATTTGCAAAATTTTTTGATTTTTACAAGCACATCTCTTAGTGCATTTCTTCAAAATTGCCCAACTTGCATAAGGTGTATTTTGCTCAATTTCCCACATTTTTGAGTGTTCTTGGGCCTTTTGGAAAGCTCTAAGAGTCCTCTAACCAAACTCTTTGGTTTCATCTCAATTGGAGTTTCCATGCTCAATATATCTTCAAAACAAAAAGTTGACTTTTTGTTGACTTTGAAAAGGACCTGTAATGTTTTGATCCATACCTCTCAAATGAAGCATTTTTTGAACATTCTTGTGAGACATGAAGTTGTAGAGAATTGAATTTCCTTCAAAACAAGAGGTGGTGGACATTTTTTTGAGAAAGTATGAAGAAGTTATGCTCAGTCAAAGTTTGGTTGACTTTTCACTATGAAACCCTAATTTAGAAAGTTTGACTTTTGAGCAAATCTTGAGTTTTCTTGATGAATCATGATCAACCCTGGATCAAATGATGAATGTAACTTCAAAATGAGGATGTTGACCAAAAATTATGAAGTTTGACTGTATGTTGACCACAGTTGACTTTTTTGTCCGATACAATTGATTTTCAACCATCCGAGCAATTGTCTGAGGAAACTTGACTTGTGAGGCTTGAAACTTGACAAGGAGAACCTTTGAAGCATATGAGGAGGCATGAAGACCATTGGAGATGTGGGAAGTCCATCTTGATCTGAGAATTGTCAAACCCTAGTTTTGGTTGATTGTCTAGGAGAGGGTTTGTCTGATCATCCTTTGAGAGTCCTTGAGTATGGATGTATGAAATGTCTTGAGATGATGGAGGGAAAATTTTGGGGTATGACAGCTGCCCCTGTTCAATCTTCTTGTACTGGAAGGGTTAGATTGTCATGTTCGCCTTTCGTGACCCGGAGGTAGAAGATGATTGAACACTCGAGTACACCTGAAAATTTGCACTCGCGGTTGTTTGATGATGCGGGAATGGGCTTATAGATGCCATTTGGAGAAGTTGGAGACTTCGCTGGGGAATGAGTCGCACACTAGACTTGGGATTGTTGATAGGAGAATTGACGGGGATGAGCTTATGATGCCATCCGGAAAGGTCGGTGCTGAGGAATGAGCCGTACGGTAGGCTCTGTAGATGTTTCTGGAAGTGAAAGGGGATGGGCTTAAGATGCCATCCGGAGGGAGTCATACTTTAGACTTCATGCTCATCTTTGAATGAAGTTATTGATTTGTATTGGTTTTTAACCAAATATGCAGCATTCTGAAGGTGGAGAGCTGTTGACAAGTAGTCGGAGATGGGCTTAAGATGCCATCCAAGGCAATCGAGTCGACGCTGCACTGTAGTTGCCGCTGATAATGAGAATGAGTCGAATAGTTCTTCGTCGACTACCCGGGGTGTAGTTGGCAAAATGTGGATAGCTTCCTTGTTGTGCATGTATTGATCCACCGCCATATCGGAGGATAACTTGTGATCGCTCGATAGTTTTCCCGTCGATTCGGTATTAATCTCGGATCTGTCGGAGGACAACAAGGGCGGTCGCTCGGATAGTTTTCCGCCTCGATTCGGTCTTAATCTTGGACCGCTTTATGCCGTAGTGATTTTCACCTGCTTTGGAGAAAACAAGAGAAACTTTGATAGAATATTGTTAGTCTTATGCAAGGAATGATGCATGACGATGTGTATGAATGACATATGCATATATGATAAATGTATGAATGATAGATGTCAGGGTATTTCAAAACATATCCATCTTGAAGAAGATGCCGATGTTCGCTGGAGGATTTCTCGTGGGGACGAAAACCCCGAGAAGAAAGAAAACTTTGATTCCTCCGCACTATCCGACCAAGTCTTGGGCCTAGATATTGTTGAGGATGGTAGATCGAGAAACACGTTGTTGAGGATCTCATACATAGGCCCCGCTGGGAGAGTCTGGGAGGTACTCACCGGGATCTTGCGCAGAACTCACTGGAGAGTGTTTGATAGTTGTCGAGAGACCGTGTAGAAGGATCCGGGGCCCGTTGTAATCTCTAGTCGGAAAAAGGATAGTTTCTCCTGCACTACCCGACCAAGTTTCAAGTCCGGATACCGCCGCTTGTGGAAAAGGGAATGTTGAGAGATACCTGTTGGGACAAATACTCGGCCGGGGCGAAATGTTATTGCTCAAGATGGGTGTCCCGATTAAGTTGAGTGGAATCACCGCTGGGGGTTCTCCTCTTGCCTGGGAAGGTTTTGTGGTGACATCTCCGGGGATCATGCTCGTGGGGAAATGCATTGGTGACTTTCGTTCATCTCAATTCCTAGAGCTCGTAGTAATTACTTGATGTTAACTTTTCGCATGTTCAGAATAGATTTTTATTGTTAAATGCATATAATCATTCAAAGCAAACGTTGACTTTATGCAAACAACAATAGCAAAATTGTAAAGAAAGAACTCAGATTTATTTGAAAGGTGGTGATGGCCAAGTAGTTTGTATACACGAAAAGTAAAATGCGGAAACAATCTAAGTTCCAACTATGCTAGTACTCATATATTTCAACTATCTCATCTCCTTGCTGCCAGAGAAAGTGAGTAGACCGATCGTCGCCATTTGAATCTTGAATGATAGTAGTCTCAGATAGGTGATCCGACGAGACATAGTCGACGCTTAAATCCCTAACTTTGCCTAGACCGCCTTTCGGTTTTCACCACCGAGATACCTTTTTGCCCAAGCCGCCTTTTCGTGTTTTCGATTGCGGTGTACATGTTTTGTATATATCCTTAACTTTGCCCGAACCCTTTTGGTTCGCCAGATGCCCTAATTTTGCCTAGGTCCGCCGACCTAGCGGGTCTCTTTCATGCGTAGTATTTTTGACTATGTCCGCATTCTGTGGTGTGGAAGTCTTCACCATCCATGGTGCTAAGTATCATAGTCTGCCGAAAATACTGCTTGACTACAAACGGTCCCGAGGTGGGAGTCCATTTGCCCCGGGATCACCTTGTGGAAGAATGATGCGCTGATTACTAGATCACCGACTGGTAGACTTGCTTGACTTTCTTGTTAAATGCTCGATCATTCGCTTCTCGATAGATCCGTCCATGGCGTATGGATGCGAGTCGCTTTCATCAATCAAGTTAATCCGTCAAGGCGAGTCTCGAATCCAATCGCTTCACTTAACTCGCCCCGAGGACTCGTTGAGGGAATCTTAATCTCGATGGGTAGGACCGCCCATACCGCATATAAGAGAGAAGGGGTTGCTCGCTGATGTTCAGATCAGAAAAGCGATAACCATGAAGAGCGAATCGTAACATCTCATGCCAATCTTTGTAAGTTACTGTCTTTTTGTTTATAATATTCTTAATGTTCTTGTTGGCGGCTTCCACTGCGCCATTCATCTTTGGTCGATAAGGAGAAGAGTTGTGATGCTTGATCTTGAACTGCGTGCAGAGTTCGGTGATCATTTTGTTGTTGAGATTAGAGCCGTTATCCGTGATAATCCTTTCCGGAGTGCCATACCGACAGATAAGATTATGCTTGATGAATCGAGCCACGACATTCTTGGTAACAGATGCGAACGAGGCTGCTTCTACCCACTTGGTGAAATAGTCAATTGCCACAAGGATGAAACGATGTCCGTTGGAAGTCAGGGATTGATTTCTCCAATCATGTCAATGCCCCACATTGCAAAAGGCCAAGGAGTCAGAACGCTCGAGGTACCGGAGGTACGTACTTTGTCTCGCATAATTTGACATTTGTGACAAGATCGAGCGAAGGGACAATTCCATGGTGGACCAATAGTAACCTCGCTTCAAAATCTTCTTAGCCATGGTGTGTCCATCGGAGGGTACCAAATGCGCTTCGTAACTCTTCCATAATGCGTGCCGCTTTCCGGCTACACAAATGAGTAAGCAAAAGTCGGATTGCGCTTGTATAAGATGTCGCTGAGGAAGAATTTGATGCAAACCTTCAAGAACCTCTTATCGTTGATGATGCCCTCGGATATTCCCGAGTCTCAAGATACCTTTACGCCGTAGTACCAAGGTTTCTTCTCAGATCAAGCTCATAACAATACGCGGTTCGTCGAACCTCTCGATGATGATCCGGGAGCTTGTTGTCCCATCCGTCCTTGAACATAGATGACATAGTAGCTAATGCGTCTCGCCAACCGATTCTCTTTCGCGAATGTGACTGAAAGTAATCTTCAAGTAGGGGATCAAACTCGTAACATGCTCGATACGAAATAAGATTCGGATGCTTCATATCCCACTGGCCCTAATCGACTAATCACCAAAGTCGAGTCTCCATAGACTTGCAAGAACTTGATTCTTAAGTCAATAGCTTTGATACCCATGATGCACGCCTCAGATTTGGCCATGTTGTTAGTGCAACAAACATAGTCCGCGGAAAGGCGATGTCCGCCATAGGGATGTAATGATGGCGCCAATGCCATTGGCGCGTTTGAGGCTCCATCAAAGACCATGGTCCATCGATCCTTGTTCAGTCCTTCGTCCGGCCCGGTTCTTCATAATCAGAATTATCATCGCCCTGAAATTAACCGATAGATCGATAGTCATCTACGGCTTGATGAGCTAAATGATCGGCTACTACACTTCCTTTGATTGATTTCGAGAAGTGTACGGATGTTGTATTCGGTTAAGATCATTTGCCATCTTGCTATTCTTCCGAGAGAGCTGGTTTCTCAAATATGTATTTTATCGGATCCATCTTGAGATCAATAAGGTAGTGAAGTCATATACTGCCTTAGTTCATGAGCAGCCCAAGCCAAAGTGTTGCATGTTTTCTCGAGTCGTGAGTATCTTGTTTCACATGAAACTTTTGCTAAGGTAGTATATTGCATACTCTTTTCGACTGCACTCGCCATGTTGCCCCAACACACACCCCATTGAGTTCTCTAACACCGCAAGTACATGATAAGAGGTCTCTCCCACAAGATCAGATAGAGGATTCGTAGGTAATCCTTGATTTTGTCAAAAGCGATATGGCAATCATCGCTCCATTCTACTACTTGATCTTTCTTAAGTAACTTGAATATTGGCTCACAACCAGCGCTAGATGTGCAATGAATCGCAATGTAGTTTAATCGCCCAAGAAACCTCCGACTTCCTTCTCAAGGGAGTCGCATTTCTTGAATAGCTTTAACCTTGCGGGTCAACCTCAATTCCTTTACCATCGACAACAAACTCTAGGAGTTTTCCTGATCCGACTCAAAGGTACACTTGTTAGATTAAGTCTCAACCTCGTATTTCTTCAATCTATCAAACAGTAAAATGATCAAGATGTTCTTCTTCATTGGATCGAGCTATCATGTCGCCGACGAGACCTCTATCTCGTGATGAATCATGTCATGAAATAATGTCACCATAGTGTCATACCCCAAAATTTGCCCTCCATCTTCTCAAGACATTCCATACATCCATACTATAGGATTCCTCAAAGGTCGATCGACAAACCCTCTCCTAGACAATCAACCCAAACTAGGGTTTGGTAATTCTCACCCAGATGGACTTCCAACATCTCCAATGTTCATCATGCCTCTCATATGCTTCAAAGATTCTCCATGTCAAGTTTCAAGTCTTATAAGTCAAGTTTCGCATAATTGCTCGATGGTCGAAAATCAA
This sequence comes from Vicia sativa, assembly GCA_021764765.1. NCBI lineage: Eukaryota > Viridiplantae > Streptophyta > Magnoliopsida > Fabales > Fabaceae > Vicia > Vicia sativa. The sequence continues at coordinate 39,363,835 of CM038797.1, read as the reverse complement.
CAGATTGACAAAAAGTCAATCGTGGTCAACATGCAACAAACTTCATGATTTTTGGTCAACCTCCTCATTTTGAGGTTACATTCATCATTTGATCAAGGGTTGATCATGATTCATCAAGAAAACTCAAGAATTGCTCAAAAGTCAAACTTTCCAAATTAGGTTTCTCGTAGAAAAGTCAATCAACTTTGACCGAGCATAACTTCTTCATACTTTCTCAGAAATTTTTCCACCAACTCTTGTTTTGAAGGAAATTCAATTCTCTACAACTTCATGTCTCACAAGAATGTTCAAAAAATGCTTCATTTGGAAGGTATGGATCAAAACATTACAGGTCCTTTTCAAAGTCAACAAAAAGTCAACAAAAAGTCAACATTTTGTTTTGAAGATATATTGAGCATGGAAACTCCAATTGAGATGAGACTAAAAAGGTTGGTTAGAGGACTCTTATAGCTTTCCAAAAAGTCCAAGAACACTCAAAAATGTGGAAAATTGAGTAAGATACACCATCCACAAGTTGGGCAATTTTGGAGAAGTGCAATTAGGCTTACTTTTTCTTCATCCAAACTTGTTCCTTATGCAATTAGGAATATCCAAGCCCAATGCCACGAATTTTTATTTTATTTTTCTATTTAATTTGGAATTTATTCATTTAAATACAAATTAAATTTTAAAAAAAAGTATAAAATCAAAATTAAATACAAACTTGATTTTTCTCTCTTCCTTGGGATCCAAGCAACTCAATAAAGCCAAAGAATTTCAAATTTGATTATGGCAAGATTTGATTGAAAATTGATCAAAAAATGAAAATTTTATTTTGTACAAAATCAAATTTGATTTGCATTGATTAGTGATTGATTCTTTCAAAACAACTCAATCCTTCTACTATATATACACAACTCATGCCACACGTAATTAGGTAGAAAATTGACCGAGAAACCCTATTGAAGCTCAAGAAACGCGTATATACAAGCTACTAGCGCCCATCGATCCAGCTGCTTTTCAATTGCTTTTGAGGATTCAAACATTCCTTGGCATCCCGAAGCATTCCGACTTTACTTGCCCAAACCATCAAGAAGCTCGAAATCGATTTCGTGTTTGTTCATCTTTTTCAAAATTCACTTTCATAATCATGCATTATTAATATGTTTCATTGTTGTTTTTGTGATCGTGATAAGTTTGCAAGCTTATCCGGCAAGTTAATCGTATTTATGGCTCGAACTCGAATTGCCATGGCTAGGTTCGGACACGATTTAGGGTTTTGCTTATTAGATAAATCGACCACTTAGACTATTACCGTTGATTCGAATGATGTCCGAATCGAACCATGGCCTTAGAATTCATTTATATTATCCGTGTGATTTTCAATTTGCTGTGGACGAGCGTCAACAATGGCCGACGCTGAATTTTCAAAATTCAAATCTGGGAAGACGAAGCTTGCCGAGACAAGGTAATTGGGATTTAGACGCGTTTGTAATCTACTCATTCGATTTCCAAACACACGCACGCTGGCTCGCTTGGTTAAGGCGCCTGTTGATAGATGCTCTCCCATGTCACGAGTTCGAACCTCACAGAACCGGTTTTGATTTTTTTACAAACTTCAAACTTTTTTCAATTATTTTCATTATTTAATATATTTCATGCATTTTAATTCTTTTCAATATTTTTATTCATGCATTAAAATCATTAAAATATTTTTCCTTTTGCATTTATTTTCATAAAATGTTTATTTAATTTATAAAATTAAAAATACTATTTTGTATGCATATTTATTTTTATTCATAATTTACCATTTAAATCACTTTTAATTAGTTTTAATTATTAAATTGCATCCAAAATCCTAAAAAATTATTTTAGCATATTTATGTTATTTCCAGATGAAATATTTTTTCATTCAAAATTGCATTTTTACTAACATTTTTCTCTTATTCGATTTCTCTCAGATTTTCCTATTTCTCATCTTTTCACTGTGTTATCCGCTTGACGATTTTTCTTTATCGCTTTTTTCAATAATGTAATTGCTCATGGGATGTAATAGTTTTAATTAGGCTTTTACTTTCCGCACTCTTATTATGTATCTCGCCTAAAGCCATGTAATAGCGAGAGATTTATCTTTCCGCACTTTATATTCCCGCATTTTAATTTCCTACCCTATAAACCGCTAGTAATTAGGCGTATGGCAAGATAAAATTGAACATAGCCATCTCTAACTTCAAAGATAACATATCTCAATTTGACACACTTTTTCACACATGCACCCCTTAGGGTAATTTCTCGCCGTTACGACATACAAATGGTCATGTCCTCGAACGTAGAGGTATTCTAGCACCTTGCCTACGAAACAAATCATCATAGTCCCTTCGATACAAAGATCATAAGACCCACGATGTCGCCACGAATACATGATCTTGACCCCATTGTCGCCTACGAAAATGATGATAGTCCTTCAATGTGCTAGGATACTTCCAAGTTGCTTTATGACCATCCGATGTCCCTTCGAATGTCCCGCTACATCCAACAAATAGAGTTACCACCAACAATGGTGTGGATAGCGCTATTCTAAAGGAACGAAATAACAAAAACACTCAATTTAGTAGGTAAAGACTTTTAGTTGCTTGCAAATCAAATACTTTTTGCACCTTACACTTTTGTCAAAGTTCAAACTTTTTCAAAACAAAACATTTCCAAACACTTTGTATACATTCCTACATGAATCATTACAAAGTCAAAGTTAAATGCCTTTCAAAACATTTTTGTCAAACACACGTAGAATACAATTTTAAAGTGATCTAAGAGCAACTAAGAGCCCGAGATAACTACTGATGGAAAGGGTGCTAATACCTTCCCTTTTCATAACCTTTCTCCCTTACTCGTAATCTAACGAAGGTCTTTTCTCGTTTTTCACCTTCCTTAATTGGATAAAAGAAAAGCTGTGGCGACTCTTGCTATCCGACATTTGCTATACAAAACCTACAAAGTCAGCTCCACCAGACATGTAACCGAGACTCGCTGGGAGACACCCTAAAGAGAGAATGCCTTAGGGATTTCTAGATCACATTTATTACTTTCTATTCGACTTGCTTGCTTTATCTTTAAGGGTTGCTTGGGTATTATATTGTTGGGGATCCTACACCCGATCCGGTTTCCTAGGTTAGGTAGTAATAAATCATCGCGACTGCTAGACGATATCGAAACGGTCAACATGATGGCTACGTTAGTGTGACACTTTGGATGTCCCGATACTCTTCATTTCCAAGTCGAGCATAGTATTTGGCTTCGTGGTGTCATCAAGCACTAACTAAACTTTTAGAACCTTAATTGACCCATCTTGGCCATTAGAAAGTGAGATGGCCGACTTTGGTGCATTTGGGTTGGTTGATACTGATGCTACGCTTCATTAAGATCGACTTTTGGGATATTTTCGTCGATCACTTGGTAGTCGTATTGAAATAAACGCCTACGAGAAAGATCAATGATATGAGATTCCTAGAACCCTTACTATTATAGGACAGATGAACCAACTCAAAATTTTGGTGGGTAATCACCTATACCTCATGCAAGCCTTAAACCTAGGCTCATTGTGTGATTTGTTTGTGTGCTAAACATGACATCATGACATCATCACATTGCATATCATTTCTAACTATTTCAAGGACCTAGGGATTTATCTTTGCTCTGCTTTGTAGGGATTATGGCTTCTAGAAAGACTATCCCAATCAACTTCATGGGTATACCTTCTCACCAAAGAATTGGTTTCCCATTCTAACTGCTCAGCCATCAAAAGACATGGTTGTTCACTTGATTTTGTTATCTCCGTTTTGAAGAAGATATGATGTATGTCCTATTTCAGTTCCGATCCAAAACCATTGCTTTACATTCCCATTATCGCTAGTTCCTACTTTGAAGAGTTCTCTAAGCTACTGGGGTACCTATTCTTGACCAAATTCCATTCACCGCTTGAAAAGGTTCCTAAGTACGAATACATCGATCCGCCTTATATCTTGCCCGACATTGAAGCCAATTGGGAAACCGTGGAGTTGAGGGTTTACTTGCCAAGCTTTAATTAAGAAAGCCCGAGAATTCCTCAAAGTTATGAGTTTCCATGCATTCAAGACATTGTGGCCTTGCTAATCTATGGTTTGGTTCTATTCCAACTCGATCAATTCATAGATGTCAACGCCATCAAGTTGTTTCTCACCCGTAATCCTGCACTTACCTTACTTGGGGATGTCCTACATTCTCCACACTGCATTCTCAAAAGACAAGGAACTTTTGTGTTGTATACTGCTACTTTCCGGTGGTTTATTTCGCACCTTCTCCATCGCTGAAGAATGAACAAAGGTCGAGATGGTCTCAAAGGTTAATGTCACCTCTCATTCCGATATCTCTGGTGTCTTTTCTCAAAAGGACTTCACTTTCATTGAGCTGCCAGGAGAATTCCTAATGTACCACTACTGTATAAGGGAGGTATTACTTACAACCCTTCTTTAGCTCTACGTTGGTTTTGCTCAAGAGATGGTCCACATGATATGCTTCTCCAAGATGTTGTATTCGACACAACCACGATCTCCGAATTACCGACTAAGGTTCATACACGCTGCATGGTAAAGAAGATCGATACCAAGACTTTGGGGCACCGTAACTCCATTCCTTGGGAACCTCACCTCAAATGGGTGCGAGCTCGAGCTCAAAACCTCATGATGCCATTCATCACCGCTTACCAAAGAATTATGGAACCTGCTATAGGTGACGACTATACATCGCTCTCCATCCCGACATGCCTACCGATTTTGAAGAGATCCCGGATTCAACTAAAGAAGAGGATACCTTCAAGCTCAGTTATGCAAGAGAAGAAAGTGCAGTCGACCAAGTTACTTCACGAGGAGCTAAACATCAATGCCTACCTCGCACCAAGAGGAAGCCTATGGGAGACTTAGAGCTTTGGATTTAAATGTTTTCTTTATTGTTTTGAACCATCTTTGTACTTTAAAAGAAAAGAATAAAAAGAGTACTAATAAATGTTCATTGCTTGTTTAACAAATTTAAATCTCTAAGGTCCTTGAAAACATTGCATTGCATCCCCATAAAACATTGCATATCATAGCATAACATTGCATCACTGTACATCGAGATTGGTTTTTCATTTGCTCGCTAATTATTTTAGCGTAATGGCTCTTGAACGCCCACAAAGATCTTCAAGCTCAATGCCTGGCCAAGAGACAAGCTTACTACCTTTTGTCCAAGGCCAAGAAGATTTCAAGAAGCTTCATCAATGTGAAGAAGAAGGTTGCTGGTCTTCAACACGGGCGCACGCTACAAAGGTGGTCCTAGAGTGGTTAGTCGAATTGAGCTCTCAAGGAAGTGTCAAGAAGCCGAGGATGAGCAAAGTAACAAGGCGTGATGGAAGGCAGCCAAGATGAGCCCCGAAAAGACTATGATGATGGCCAATATCGATGAAGATGACAAGTACAAACAACTTGAAGACCGTCGAACGTCAGGAAAACCTCAAGATGTCCGGTTGAATTTTGATGATCCGAGTCTTGTCTCATGTCGTGATTCCTCCCAAGTTCAAAGTTCCAACTTTACAAGTATGATGGCATGTCTTGCTCCCTAATCGCTAAGTCCTATGTTCAAAATCAACCCCACATCGATGATGCAAAGTCAGGATGCACTATTTTAGAGAGTCTGCCCAACTCAATTGAGTGGTATTATCACTGAGAATGACCAGATCGTCATTTCGAGTGATTTGGCGATGCTTTCACTGCATGCATGAAGTTAATAATGTCGATACCCCACCGCATGCAACCAAAGCATGC